>SNQJ01S0128449.1:14110-35061 GCA_010110895.2 Picea sitchensis | reverse complement strand
TCTTATCTAGCTTACTCTTGTTTTCCTTTGGAACATGAACATATGCATCACAACCAAATACCTTGATATGTGTGAGAGAAGGTTTCTTACCAGTCCATACCTCTTGTGGAGTCTTGTCATCTAGCGCTGATGAGGGTGATATGTTGACTAGGCAAAATGCAGTACCCATTGCCTCTGCCCAGAATTATTTCCCTAACCTGGCACCACTGAGCATGCACCTTGTTTTTTTCCAACAACGTCATGTTCATCCTTTCTACAACTCCATTCTATTGAGGTTCATATGGAGTAGTATTTTTCCTTGATATACCGCACTTCTTACAGAATTCTTCAAATTCATTCCCGTGGAACTCTCTTCCATTATATGTCCTCAACACCTTAACTATTTTCTCTATTTGATTCTCAACGAGAGCTTTAAACTCTTTAAACCTGTCAAAGACTTCATATTTCTTCCTAGGGAAATATATCCAAGTATTTCTCGAGAATTCATCTATAAATTAGATATAGTACACAGACTTTCCCAATGATGGGACTGACACAAGTCCAAAAACATCAACGTGAAATAGTTGTAAAATTCCTTATGCACTCATTGTACCAAAGGGGAATCTTACCTGATTTTTCTTCCTATATACACAATGTTCACATAAATCAAAATCCAGAGAGCAGTTAGACATACCTTCAACCATACCTTTATTGTGTAGTAGTCGAAGACCCTTCTCTCCGATATGCCCTAGTCTTTGATGCCACAACATAACCTTTTCTCCAGAGACTGTAGGAGTTCTTTCTTCTTCAACTCCAATATCACGAACAATGTAACTATTACACCCATCACTAATATGTATTCCTTGCAACTTATACAGAGTTTGATATGGGATTTTTTCATCGAGTAACTTATAAAGAATTGCATTAAATGAGCATAAATTAAAGTGCACCATTAAAGAAGGAAAAGCTCAAAAATGAAGAGACATAAGCATCAAATCCGAATACAAAAAATTGATAACGGAGTTCATCCCTAGTGGAATATGTCTTTGGGTCCTACTCTCAAATGGGTAGGATTTTTCATTAACTCAGTAAAATAATTTGGCAAAATACATAAGTTTTCCTCATTTTGAAATGAAGATGTAGAAATATTACTCAGATCCTAAAACAGACAGCACCAATGAATTTTTGGCATCGAATTACCCAAAAACAGTTGTCTCCATGCTTCGATCTGACTCTGGCACTCCTAGGCCCAAGAATAATTTTGTATCGGTTTGTGTGCCCCTGCAACCTACAATTAATATTGGTGTACCTTGTTGGCCCTTAACCAAGTTTTGAAGAATACTTGGTCATATTTGACCATTTTTGGGACTTCAACAGCTTGCCAAAGATAGAGCACAACGCGAAGCGGAAATTAGGGAAACTAGACCTATTTTTGGGTCCCTTTAGGGATTTGGGTTAATGTAATGGGAAAGGGATGTCGGCCCATGGGTTCACCCACGCTTAGGCCCATTTTTGTAATCTATAAATAGATACTTAGGCAATGTAAGAAGAGAGAGAGTAGTACATCTATGTGATGTATAGTTGATGGCTTAGTGCCAAGAACGGGATCTGTGTGATCGGATGTATCTTGTAAATGATTTGTGCATGATTGTAAGAAGCTCGCAAGTTGTTTTGTGTTGAAGTGCAAGGAAGAAGGATCTAGCAAGTTGCACAAATCTTTTGTCCTGTGCGAAGCAAGGATTGTTGAAGCTCTGTGTTGTAACTGCTTGACTGAGATAATAAAGAAGAAGATCTTGTGGACGTAGCCCTAGGGTGGGGGTGAACCACGATAACTTTGTGTATTGTTTTATGTGCTTCGACCTAATGTGTTTATCTCCTTCTTGGCTAAGTGCTTGATGTGATTAAATATATTTATTTATGCTTTGTGCTTCTGAGATAGGAATGAATGTTAGATCTGATATGTAAGATGCTTAGTGCTTGATCTGTAGAATCCAATCTATCTTGTTGGGGATAAGTGTTGAATTATCTTAGATCTAAGTACTTACTGCGATACTCTGTGTTATCTACGAAGTGTTGTAAGGGTAGAATATTGATGGATAAACCATGTTAGATGATTGCTAAGTGCTATAATCACATATCTATGTCCCATCTAAGGTTGCAGACATCTAAGTCCTGCAACCACCCCTGCCTCTACCTCGGGTGAGAGATCTGCTTCGCAGGTGTTGCTAAAAGGGTCAGTAGTTAGGGTTTTGTTGGTTCTCTCTTGAGCATTGAACCCTGGGTCTTCCCCTATGCCAACAAATGGTTCCATTGTTGGGACGTGAAACTGTGATTGTTGGGAACTAAAGAAGAAAAAGCTTTGTGCGAAATAAGCTCTGTGCATAGATCTATTGCCCTAGTGTGCAGTATTCTACTTGACCTACAAAGCTTTGTGTCGAGAAAGAAAGGTCAGATCTGAAGGAAAGAGGTCAGATTTGCAAGAAAAGTGGTTGATACTAAATAAAAGAAGTGAGGTCTGAACACTTTGTGCTCTAAGAAAGGTAAAAGTAGAAATTTCTACAGAAAAGAGGTAAGATCAATAAGCTCTATCCTCTAATAAAGGTAAAAATAGTTCAATTTTTAGATCTGAAAGCTTTGTGTCCAGTGGAAGCAAATAAGTGAAAAATTTTACTTCTAACGTATGGATTC
This sequence comes from Picea sitchensis, assembly GCA_010110895.2. Lineage (NCBI taxonomy): Eukaryota > Viridiplantae > Streptophyta > Pinopsida > Pinales > Pinaceae > Picea > Picea sitchensis. The sequence continues at coordinate 32,394 of SNQJ01S0128449.1, read as the reverse complement.
AGGTATGCTTGATAAATTTTGTCTCATCTTAAAAACTAGAGCATTTTTAGATAAAAGAAAGTTTGATATGAATAGATCTAGTAGGAATAGTGAAAGATATGTTATACCTATGCATAGAAATAATTTTTGGACTAACCAATGGATGAAGGACCCTAGAAAAAAAAATTTGCAGGCTATCCCTTATGATCCTATCACGCAGTACAAAAAGAGTTGGGGATCATTGAAGAGAAAGAGAGGATTAACTCTTTGCTACAATTGCAGAAGACCAAGACATCTTGCTAAGGAATGCCCTGGGAGAAACCCTAGTTGCCTCTGTTGTAAATCTATGGACCATGAAGTATTGGATTGCCCTAGAATGATTGCTAGACTTGAAAAGTTGAATATGGAACAAGCAAACTCTAAAGGAGATCAAGAGACTAAAATTATAGAAGAACCCCAGAAAGAATCAGAGATCATGTTACTGAAAATAAAAGAAACCCTAGATGACCATAAGGATGTTAGTTTGTCAGAGATCTTCAAAGAAAATGAAAAAATCGAAGTAAGAATAGGAGACTTCGACATTGACTGTGCTCTGGATGAGGGAACACCAGTGAACATTATGACAGAAAGCACTTGGGAAACCCTAGGAAGGCCTGCTCCGGTCCCTTCACTAGGAACCATCGGATTGTTTAAAGGAAAAATGGTAACCCTATGTGGTAGAATTACCTAGATAGCTATGAGTACCCATGGAACTTTGACAGAGGAAGAATTCGAAGTTATTAAATTTATTGAGGACCACGCCCCATTTCCAACTTTGTTAGGCAAGATATGGATTGAAAAATACCAAATCCGAAGAAAAGAAGAAAAGGATGCTCTAGAACAGAAGAAGCAAGAACTCGTGGAATTTATGTCTAGAAGGATCTCCTACTTGATGAAAGAACAAGAGGACAGACCTAAGCCATTGAACACCAGGGACTTGGGTATCAAAGTTATAAGAGCATTATAGGAACCAAAGAAGACCGAAATACCTAATCCATATGATGAAGGAGTATTACCCTTGGATATGAAGAACGAACCTAAGCAGCACGAAGTGACTATGTCAAGAGAAGATAAGAATCAGAATGGAAAAAGGATGACCGAGACGAAGCTTACTGGGAAAAAGGCTAGGAAGCTAAGTAAGAAGAGGGCCAAAATCGAAAAGTTACAAAAGACTCTAAAGGAAACTTCACAAAAGCAAAAATCACAAGAATCGAGCTTTTCCAGGATATCAAACAGCGACCTATGGCACTTCGCCATGTCACAGAAATATAGTCGTTGGAAGCCAATATAACCGTTCGACTTCCACTTCGAATGGGTCGAAACGCCTATATGGCTCACCACTAGACCATTAGACCATGCCATATGGATATAACATCAGTTAATGCAGCCTCTTATCCGTTGCAAGCCGATCGTTTCTAAGTTTCCCTACTTAGTACGTCGCACCACGCATCGAAAATACTTTTGCTAAATGAGAATTTAAGCCCGAAACTTGAGATTACTTCACCCTGTGATCATTTCCTTGTTCCCATACTATTCATCGTAGTCTCTGAATTCATTTTCACACCTAAGCTAGTTGACCCAAGCTTGTTGAGAAAGTAGTTGAAGAAGTTTTGATTGACTTAATGAATAAGAGAGTCATGTCAGAAAGAAGGATGTCTGCAGGTGTGAAAGCATCATCAATAGGAGGATTCCAAGATTCTCCCTCCACTGCTCGCGGAGCAAGACCTTCCAGAACCACGACCGAGACAAGAACAAAGCACAGAGACGATATTGCAAATGCCAAGTTGATCCCATGCATTCTGTCGATTTACATACCACCTTTGAGTGGCAAGATTAACCATGACAGTGTACCCAAAGACTTTGAGTACACCTTGATCATTGTGTATCTTCCAAAAGGGGTGCATGCAATATGTACTGACTAGGATAAGCTCACAGCACTGAAATTTAATGATTTTAACCTTGGATATTGGAAAATCTACAGCATGTTAACTCCACATAAGTACTTAACCAAGACCAAAGGAAGAAATCCTAAGTTTGTCCCGCAGTCCTAGACCCAGAACCTCGCACAGTCCACACTTCTCAACGTAATGAAGATTCCTCACTTCGGCAAACACCAGGAAGTCAACGCATGCATCAAGTTGTTGTTGTCTTTCTACCACGGCGGACACTTATGGTTGGACTGTCGCATCACTGTGGATCTGACTCTGATCAATCGGATCACAGGACTTAGCATGCAAGGCCCTGACCCATAGGAATTTTACCCAAGATAGACCTCAGACCGAGCACTAGCATAGCAGATAAAATAAACTCATGGCGATGTAGAGAAGGGTACGTGAGGCTACAAGGTAGCCTCTATCCAGAGTGGCGCAGTGCGCCTTTCCTGTCAGCTGATCACGGGAAAGTTAGTTCGTAAGAACAGACCAACACAGGTGACTAGATTTGTATTTGACCTCGTAGGGAAGTGCACCGAGGGACTATAGATGAATTGAGCACAGTATCTTGTAAACCAGTTAGAGTTGGATTGTAGAGGAGCGCAAGACCAAGGGTATGAGTTCCACTTTAGTTGGTTGCTCATACTCATCACTTTCATCGCTTGGGAACTGCCAGAGGGAGCCACTTTTTCGAAGATCAAACCTTTCGAACCACTAGCTGCGAATTTTTGTATGTTGTGGTAATCTAACGACATGAACAAGCAGTGGCAGTCCAATGTTATCTTCCACATCTATTTCAACCAACTGAAGAATGAAATTCAGTCTACACCGTGAATCACCCCAAACGTACTTCATAGTTTTAGACCTTTGATGAAATTAAGTGTGGACCACCACTTCACCTATATTACAGTGTGCGGTGATGAGCATAAATAGCATCTCCAATCCTACTACAAGTTGACAGAAGATGACTTGGAGAATATTACCAAGGAATGGTCGGTGGACCTCCTTGTTGCAGTGGACCCCGTAGACATGTCCGATGAGGAAATCCCTGAAGCTATGCCAGATACACCTGGGCCAAGCAAGACTAAGAAGGATGAAAAAGTTTAAGATGTCCCTAGCACGTCCATGAAGACTACTTCGATCTCACATGCGCAGGGAGGTGATGGTGATGAAATAGGTGGCACATAAGTTGAGCAAAATAGAGGCGAGGTTACTCCACCTAGAGAGGAGGAGGATCCCTCCATGAAAAGAAATATTACGCCACAAAATCCCTCCTCCCGAAAGAAATCTAAGGCCACCCGTACCACACTTAAAACTACCCTTACCCTGGATGACTTCGACTTCTTAATTGTTGCACTGAATGATGTTTCACTAGAGCTCGCAGAAAATCAAGAAGAAAAGCAGGAGGAGATATTCAACTAAATCAAGGGCAAACTCCAAGAAGTGCAGCAGGCACTCTAGTCCAGCTGAGCAGTTTCTACAGCGCCCTTGATAAGTGGAACATCAGGAACAAGTGATGAGCCCACTCAATTACACTAGATCATTGATCAATTTGAAGATCGCCTTCGACGAGCTCAAGAAGACATAGCACAAGCCACCCAGGCTTTGATGCAAGCACATAATTCCCTTCTAGAACAACAGAGTGAGGAAGAACAGGAAAATCTTGCCCTGAAAGCGAAGTGGGACGAGGAAAAGGCATAGTTACAGCAACGCAAGGACCAGTTGCTAGCAAAGCAACTTGAAGTACAAGAAAGGGTTCACAAAGCACTTCACTCTGTGATGGTCATAGAAGTGAATATGGAAGATCGTCTACCACAACAGGTGACCCAACTGGAAGAAGTAATCCAGCAACTCCAACAGTGCATCACAGATCTTGAGCTCTACACCGTGCCCGAGACCCCCCAATAAATAAGAGATCTAAGAGAGGCCACTGCTCGAAGCGCAGTTGGCCGATTAAAAACCTTTTCCTTGGAATGCAAGCAGTTGAGCGCTAGAAGTGCCCAGACTTATGAAACCCTCACAGAGAATCTAGAATTGCATACATTTGAGGCACAGCTCCAAGAAGAAAAGAAGCATGTAGACATGCTACAGGCGCAGATAAAGACTTTGACCCCAGTCGAAAGAATGAAGAGGTTTTCATAACAACGCATAGCCCAACAACAGGTACATACGTCGCAAAGTAAAGTGATGGAAGTCTCCCAACAACTTCAGCCAATCCAAAAAAAGGCATGCCAACTGTTCACTGAAATTGAAAGCCAGGGAGATGAACTCGAACAGGTTGTCATCACTGCAGAACAGTGCCTGGAAGGACCGCTCAATGACATAGTGATCCAGGAATTCACTGAGCAAGAGGTTGTCGCACTGCAGTAGGTCGAAGTAGCTCAAGCCAAGATCAAGGCATGCGAGGAGGAATCGATCAGACCAGAGTGACTCAGGACACGTCACAGGTGAGTGTTGGGGGCCTGTTGGCCCTTGACCAAGTTTTGAAGAATACTTGGTCATATTTGACCGTTTTTGGGACTTTGATAGCTTGCCAAAGATGGAGCGCAACACGAAGCGGAAATTAGGGAAACTAGACCTATTTTTGGGTCCCTTTAGGGTTTTGGGTTAATGTAATGGGAAAGGGATGTCAGCTCGTGGGTTCACCCACGCTTAGGCCCATTTTTGTAATCTATAAATAGATACTTAGGCAATGTAAGAAGAGAGAGAGTAGTACATCTATGTGATGTATAGTTGATGGCTTAGTGCCAGGAACTGGATCTGTGTGATCAGATGTATCTTGTAAATGCTCTGGGCATGATTGTAATAAGCTCGCAAGTTGTTTTGTTCTGAAGTGCAAGGAAGAAGGATCTAGCGAGCTGCACAGATATTATGTCCTGTGCGAAGCAAGGATTGTTGAATCTCTGTGTTGTAACTGCTTGACTGAGATAATAAAGAAGAAGATCTTGTGGACGTAGCCCCAAGGTGGGGGTGAACCATGGTTACTTTGTGTATTGTGCTATGTGCTTCGACCTAATGTGTTTATCTCCTTCTTGGCTAAGTGCTTGATGTGATTAAATAGATTTATTTATGCTTTGTGCTTCTGAGATAGGAATGAATGTTAGATATTATATGTAAGATGCTTAGTGCTTGATCTACGGAATCTGATCTATCTTGTTGGGACTAAGTGCTTAATTATCTTAGATCTAAGTACTTACTGCGATACTCTGTGCTATCTGTGAAGTGTTGTAAGGGTAGAATATTGATGGATAAACCATGCTAAATGATTTCCAAGTGCTATAATCACATATCTGTGTCCCAGCTAAGGTTGCAAACATCTTATTCATGCAACCACCTCTGCCACTACCTCAGGTGAGACTTCATCTGCTTCGCAGGTGTTGCCAAAAGGGCCGGTAGTTAGGGTTTTTTTGGTGCGCTCTTGAGCATTGAACCCTGGGTATGCCCCTGTGCCAACATACCCTATCTCGTAATGTGTGCCCAACCATACGCATGTGCGCCTCCCTGAGCGTTGGGTGAATGAAGCTTTTATTTAATTTTCCAGGCGTTATTCACAACACAGGGTTGTTGGCCCATTGGTTTGGGCATGAATTTTAAGGCGTTAAGGAGGGAGGAGGTCCCGGGGTCAAACCCGCGAACCTTCCCCTTTTGCCTTTGTTGTTATAACTATATATATATATATATATATATATATATATAACCAAGTTTGTTTCGCCAGTTTTGGCGATGGTCCTATCCAAAGTTCTATCAATAGCATGTGGTCAGATTTGGCAAGGTCTGCCAAATTTGGCAGACCCGCCAAATCATTTTTATTTTTTTTCAAATTTTGGATATGGGTTGTCATTGAGAATTTTCCCACTACCACGTGGCATCCCATCATTAGTCCATGCGACTGCCTCCCATTTAGCCACATCATCCACTGCTCTATCATCCTACCATGTCAATGCCACATCACTACCAACTCATCATGCCATGACAGTGCCACGTCACTGTACGGACCGTACAGATTGCCATGTGTCAAAATACTACTAGTCCACGGATCATTCCAAAAGTTCCAAATCTGGGTGACACGTGACAACCTCTGGTGCTGCCACATCACCATGATGGCGTCAACATGACACATGTCACCTCATGCTCCTTCCGCATGTGATGTACAAATGTTGACGTCATCCATACGGATGCTAACTCATCCCCCTGTTGACTGGGATAGGTTGACCAAACTTTGACCATGAATATTTTTCGACCCATAACTATGTTTGACGAGTCCTTTGCATCGTTAGAAATCTTGCGACGCGCTCTTCGTGATTATGTCATTTTCACTGAGTTTTGATAACTTTGAATTTGTTCCCTTTCTCTATCTGCTGAGGCCATTCTGAGAATCTTGAGTTGCTTCTGCGAGTTCTTAGTTGTTCTTAGTATTCTCTGGATCCTTTTTGGATCACTCCTTCCCACTGAGAGATTTTTGGACCAACAAAATCTTTCATCAATCAACAGATAAGTGAGGGAAGAGTCCCTTCACTTTTCCCTTCTCAATCCACTTTGTCTTGCTTGGATGTGTTCCATGTGCACAATAGTTCTCTACATGTGCACCATGGGTTAGCTTGTCATATACTTCCTTAAAATCTTCATCAATGGCATATTGTTCCACATAGCTATCATGAGATAAAGAAGTATTCTTCAAAATAATAAAAGCAGCAATAGGAGGTCTAGAAAGCATATCAGCTACCTTATTACTCGTACCCTTTTTGTACTTGATTACCAAATGAAATTTTTGTAGAAAACCCATCCATCTATAGTGTCTAGAATGTTGTAGCTTGGTTTGTTCTTGGAGATACTGTAAGGTTTGGTGATATGTATGTATGATTTATTCATTCCCTAACAAGTAGTGCTTCCATTTATTTACGCTTTGAACTAATCCATACAACTCTTTATCATATGTAGGATAGTTAACAACAGTTTGGTTCAAAGTTTCAAAGTGGTAATAGATAAGCTTATGATATTGCATCAATACTGCACCCATGGAATATCCACTGGCATCTGTCTTGATATCAAAATGTTGTTGAAGATTCAGGAGTGCTAATATTGGTGTGGTATTGATCTTCTCCTTCAAAGTGTTGAAAGTTTTTTGTTGCTTTCCTTCCCACTGAAAAGTGTTCTTCACACTAGTTAAGGCATGCAAAGGAGAAGTTTGAAATGAAATTCCTCCAATACTGGATTGCACCTAAGAAGCTTTGGATCTTGGTTACACTTTTTGACTCAGGCCAATTTACAATTACATCAATTTTGGAAGGATCAATTTTTAGTTGTCCTCTACCTACAATATGGCCTAAGTATACAAGTGCAGTTTTGCCAAATTCACATTTAGACAATTTTACATACATCTTTTCCCTTTGCAAAGTATCCAATACTTTCTTTACATGCCTCACATGTTCATCCCAAGTCCCGCTAAAAATAATAATGTCGTCTAAATATACAATCACAAAATAGTCTAGGAAAGGCATAAATACATCATTCATCACACGCATGAAAGTTGTCGGAGAATTACAAAACCCAAACGACATCACTAACCACTTAAACAATCCATGTTTGGTTTTAAATGCAGTTCTCCATGCATCATGTTCTGCAACCCTGATTTGATGGTACCCACTGCGCAAATCCAACTTAGTGAAATAAACAACATTCTTTAACTGATCAAGTAAATCATCTATACGAGGAAGAGGGTATCGATTTTTCACCGTGATTTTATTGAAGGCCCGGTAATCGACACACATTCACCATGTGCCATCTTTATTTGGCACCATTACGATCGGAGAACCACGAGGAGATGAACTGGGCTTGATGATCCCTTGATCCAATAAGCTCTATACTTGCTTCTTGATCTCTGTCATCTCCACAACTGGCATCATGTACATGCCCGCATTAGGAAGAGGAGAATCATGTTGAAGATGTATCTCATGTTGGATTTCCCTCTTAGGAGGTAATCCATCTGGTTCCTAAAAAATATCATCATACTTAGATACAATATCAACTAATTCCTTCTTATGAGAAGGATCACATCCTTGGAAATTGTCGGATGTTCCGACATCTTTCTCTCTTACAACCATGAGTATCTCTTATTAGTGTTTATGAGTCTCTTCATTTTCCCTGCACTAACAAGTGTTGTGTTTACCCTCCTGCTATGAGCTCTAACAATATATTCCACTCCCCCTTTAGTAAGGTGGTATTTGTTCTCATGACAAAAGAAGACTTATTTTCTATCATAAAGATAAGGACTTCCCAACACTATGCCACATATATCAAGTGATACAACATCCAAATCCACTTCATCAATCAACTTTGAAGCAATAGAAAATATAACCCTACATTGTTTGGTGACATTAAGTTTTTCTTTATCACATACCCAACCAAGAGGATAAGGCTTCAGATGTGGTTTCATTTCAAGACCCATCTTCTTGACAAGTGCTTCAGATATTAAGTTTACTTGGGAACCCGGATCAAATAATGTATCTATTTTAGTGTGTTTAGATGCAACTCTTATGTGAAATAATTCATTCCTCTTTCATTCATCATCATGAGATTCATTATTGGAATTTGAACTAGCATGAAGGGAATATTTACCTTGTACTCCAACCGTTGTGATATTTCCTTCATCTCTTGAATTGGAACCAAGATCTTGTTGCATTGTAGCAATGGTTTTTGTCTTCCCCTTTCTACCGAACTGCTCTGATCTCTTCTCTGGATGCAGTTTCCAACAGTGTTCATCATCGTGACCATTTTTCTTGCAATGAGTGCAAGATGGCTTTCCTCCTTCTCTCATCACTGTGGTGGTCTTCTTGTCCTTCCTTTTAAAATTCTTGAAAGGTTTATGTGGGAGATTGGAAGGTTTCTTTGTGGGATATTCTTGAACATGATTTCCCATGTTCTCAAAGTGAGTGGCTTGCACAAAAAATTCATCAATACTAGTGGGGTTAAACAAGAGAAAAGTATGATGAATATAACTGTGAAGTGCGCCAATATACTTCATTAAAGTTTCATAAGAATCCAAAGGAGTGTTTAATGCAAGAGCTTTCTTCCTAAATTATTCTGTGAAACTTTGTAGAGTTTGACCTTTACTTTTCCTTAAAGTTTTTAATTCCATCATTTCTTTATGAAAATAACCCAATGGATAAAATTGCTTCCTTATCGCTGATTTAAATTTTGACCATGAGGAAAAAAGATTACCACACTTACTTATGTCTTGAAGCTTGCTCTCCCACCATACGAGAGTAGTGCCTTCCAACCGAAGAGAATCTAGTTGCACTTTAACTTCCTCTTCATCAATATTTTGAACACAGCAATATACTTCAACCCGTCGGATCTAATTATCTAGATGTCCAGGATTAGCATCTCCATTAAACATAGGTAAAGAAAATTTTACATCACGAATTAATAATGGTTTCTTAAAAGAGGCTTTATCACTAGAATGATGAGAATGCTCAGAGGAAGAAGAACTAGAACTTGATGGTGAAGATGGAGGCTCAGGAGGGTCTCCTCCAGCTCCTTGGTTTACCGAAGCATCATCATCAGCATGTGCTTCCTTTTTCTTCCATTTCTTCTTCATCCTTTTCTCATAATATCCATACATTCATTCGACCATTTCTGACATGTGATAAAATACCATATGAAAGTTTTTCTCTTGTTCATCATGCTTGTCTTCTTCTGCCATTTTCTTCCTTCGGGATGCACGGCCAACTTCGGGATTGAAAGTCTTGAGATTTCCTTCACCATGCTTATGCTTGGCCCTAGTAAGAATCCACACTAAAAAATTCAAGTCAAATACGACTGCTTTGATACCAACATGATCTGAGATCTTTTCATCGAGTGAATTATAAAGAATTGCATTAAATGAGCATAAATTAAAGTGCACCATTAAAGAACGAAAATCTCAAAAATGAAGAGACATAACCATCAAATCTGAACACAAAAACTTGATAACGGATTTCGTCCCTAGTGGGCTACATCTCCGGGTCCTACTCTCAAATGGGTAGGATTTTTCATTAAATCGAAAAAAGAATTTGGAAAAATACATAAGTATACCTCATTCAAAAATCAAGCTGCAAAAATATTGCTCAGATCAGAAAACATACAGCACAAATGAATTTGTGGCATCGAATTACCCAAAAATGACTATCTCCACGCTTCGATCTGACTCTGGAACTCCTAGGCCCAAGAAGAATTTCATTTTGGTTTTCGTGCTCCTGCAACCTATAATTAATATTGGTGTACCATGTCTCGTAATACATGCCTGACTGTACGCATGCACACCTCCCCGAGATTTGGGCAGATGCAGCTTTTATGTAATTTTATGGGCATTATTCACAACACAGAGCCATTGGCCCATTGGTTTGGGCGTGAATGTTAAGGCGTTAAGGAGGGAGTATGTATCAGGGACAAACCCGCGAGCCTCCCCCTTTCGGATTTGTTTTTATAACCATATATATATATATATATATATATATATAACCAAGTTTGTTCTGCCAGTTTTGGAAATGGTCCTATCCAAAGTTCTATCGATAGCATGTGGCCAAATTTGGCATGGTCCGCCATATTTGGTGGACCCGCCAAATCATTTTTAATTTTTTTCAAATTTTGAATATAGGTTGTCATTGGGCATTTACCCACTATCACGTGGAATCCCATGAATAGGCCACGTGGCAGCCTCCCATTCAGCCACATCATCTACTTCTCTTTCAGCCTGTCATGTCAGTTCCACATCATCGTATGGATGCCATGTCACTTCCAACTCATCATGCCACATCACTGTATGGACTGCCAGGTGTCAAAATCCTACTGGTCCACGGATTGGTCCAGAAATGTCAAATATGGGTAACACGTGGCAGCCTCTAGTGCTACCATGTCACCATGTTGACATCAGTATGACATGTGTCACCTCCTACTCCTGCCACGTGTGACGTACGAATGTTGACGTCATCCATACGGATGCTGACTCATCCCCTGCTCATTGGGCTAGGTTGACCAAACTTTGACCGTGAATATCTTATGATCTGTAACTCCATTTGATGAGTCATTTGCACCGTTAGAAATCTTGTGACACACTCTTCGTGATTATGTCATTTTCACTAAGTTTTGAGAACTTTGAATTTTTTCCCTTTATCTATCTGTTGAGGCCATTATGAGCGTCCTGAGTTGCTTCTGCAAGTTCTTGGTTGTTCTTAGTCTTCTTTGGATCCTTTTTGGATCAGAGTTCCAAACAGAAATCCATTCAAAAACACCATTACTCCTCAAACCATTCTATAGATTTCCTTTTTAAATATTGCTTTTACCCCTACATCGTCCATTTTCCTTACAGAAATCAAATTTCTGTCCAATCCTGGGATGTGCAGAACACCAAGTAGTGTTCTAATCCTTCCATCTATGAGCCTCAACTTCAATTTTCCTCGACCTATGATTCTGGTTTTTGATTCATCACCTAAGACAACATTACCTCCATCATACCTTTCATATCCATAGAACCACTCCCTATGGGGACTCATATGAAAGGATGCACCTGAGTCAACCAACCATGCCTCATGATATGTATGTGTTCTTGAAGAAGCCAAGTACACATCCCCTCCTCCCTTGTAGGTATTTTCTTCTATAGAAGGAGATTCTTCATATCCCTTATTTTTCTCAACTTTGGATCTACACTGCTTCTTGTAGTGCCCTTCTTTTCCAGATCTCCAACATACCTTTACAAACTTTCTGGGAGATTTAGATCTACCCTTAGACTTAGATCTCCCACTTGAGAACTTAGATATATTTCTTTCCTGGGAGCGTCCTCTTGCAAATAATGTGTTTGTACTATGTCCTTCCATATTCTTTCATCTCATCTCCTCCGAAAAAAAGGATGAGACCACTTCATCAAACTTCAAGGCAGTTGTATTACTACCTATGGTCACAACTAGACTATCCCACGAGCCTGGTAAAGAACATAGTAAACTGATACACTTATATTCATCTGAAATTTTAATCTCAACAGATACTAACTGACTTACCATAGTATTGAAGGCATTCAAATGCTCTGCCACCAACTCTCTATCTCTCATCCTCAGGTTATACAGTTTTTTTCTCAGGAATAATTTATTTACTAGGGACTTGGACTGATACAACTTCCCCAACTTATCCCATAAATTTTTGGTTGTATCTTCCTCTGACACATTCAGTAATACTAAATCTGAGAGACGCAGTTGGATTTTTCTCTTCGCCTTATGATCCAACTTTTTCCAGTCATCTGTTGGAATTCTTGTAGGTGAAGTACCTGGATCTACCACAATCCACTAATCTTTGTCCACCAACAAATCTTCCATCTTGAGCTTCCACAGCTCAAAACTTTTCCCATTAAACTTTTCAATCTCCATTTTTGAATTTCTCACCATTTATTTCCACTTGAAAAATCAATACCACAGATCTCCCATTGTAACAAGGCTTATTGCAGTCCTGATCCAAACCCTTGACCATAAATGCATCCCCCTGAATCCAACAAAGCTCAAATACCAAATGTAGATTTTAACGTTGTACAATATTTACTACAAATAGATTTTCAGTAAAAGAACAAAAAATATACAATGGAAAATACAAACATTACACAGAGATTTTCCCTTGGAAAGCCAAACTGGGAAAACCAGCATATTCTATATTCATTGATAGTGTTACATTTTTTACAATACAATATACATATAGGAGCCAATGGCATCCAAAAACCTAACCTAATGACCTGGATTAGTCAAAAACCCTGATTCCTTAACCGAAAATAGAAAACCATCGGCAAAAACCATGTGCTGAAAAAACGCCCAACAATGGACATGAAAATCGAGGCTACACGAAAAATGAGAAAAAATATGACACGCTTCTCGAGGAAAAAAAATTCTCAGGGGCATTGCCCCAAAACCCCCACGTGGGAGGATTTCTCCCCCGTCAAACCCCCCTACATGCCCGACGCAACGCAAACACTACTACTTGTGCAAAGAATATAACACATACCCAACAGCCACCATCAAGTACCTTAACCTTGATAGACAGAATAATTCCAGAAGAAAACCCTAGAACCAATATCCAACCAAGGTAGTGTAGCTTTCTCTAGAGCTAGTGTATCAAGCCAAAATTCAAAACCATAACCAAGCAGAAAGTCCAACCATAACCAAAAGACCAAATCACTATTGTTGCAGTTGCATCTCTCCTCCAATCATGCACACTACTTGTACTTATGCAAATGTGAGAATGAGTGTGTCAAATGAGCTCTAGCGCCCTCTTATTTATAGTCTTCCAAGTGACCTAACTGTGTCGAATTCTACTTCTGGAGGACAATAATTAAATATAAATTATCATCTTGAGACACTTGTCTTCTAAGGTTACTTCCTAACCTTCTAGGGTTTCTCTTGCTTCCCAGAATATTCTTAGACTCGTCAAAGGTTACACATAGAGGTTAATACATCCTGCAGCTACAATAATATCAACACTCCCTCCTAGCTAGGGATGTATTAAAGGCAATGGTATTGATCACAAGCAGACCATTCAACTGGTATCATCATCATAGCCTTACAGGCTATCTCATGATAAAATCAGGAGCACCATCATCTCTATCCAACTAGATAGTCTCCATGGCAATCAGAACAATGTCATCCAATAGAACACAATTGTGTCTATTCATATTAGTATACAATTAGTATCCAGTGGTACACAACCAATTCTAGTAGCACATTGCTACTAACCAGTTCTACACAGTCTCTCTCAATGGATCACATCCAATACAGTAGCATAGAGCTATTGTCCAGATACATACAGTCTCCACAACAATCATATTATTTGATGTCAACCTGCATAAACAATATCATGATACAAACTGAGTCATCTGGGTCATTCTTCCACCCACATATGTGATATCTAGAAGAGCATCTTCCCTCATAAAGTTAAACATCATCCATGGGCTATCTGGATTATTCTTTTCAAGCATAGAAGAATAATTGTCCCTGATTTATGAACCTGGACCATTCACCTAATTGAGCCATTCTTCTTGCACTAATCACAGTGTAACTTGGAGAGAATGAATCTGCCCTAGGGAATGATTGTCCCTGATTGTTGAACCTGGACCATTCAACCTAATTGGGCCATTCTTCTAGCACTAATCACAGCGTAACCTGGAGAGAATGAGTCTAGCCTAGGGAATGATTGTCCAGACCATTTTCTATGGAAATGAATGTCCTGGACTAACCTCCTATAACAGACCATTCTTTGAAACTACTCACAACTGTGAACTTTGAACTAATGAATTCCCAGAGAGGCAAACCATTCTTCTTGACCACTTCTCAGAGTGACTTCCAAGGAGAATGATTGTCCTAGACCATTCCCCCACACTGGCCACAAGGGGAATTGTTGTATATGGTACATCAACAATCTATTGGACCATTTTCGTTATGAAAATGAATGTCCTCTATGGACCATTTTCCAAACTAGAAAATGATTGTCCATCAGAAATATTGGACCACTTTTCGGACTAGAAAGTGACTACCCAACCTGGACCATATTCCGAACTGGAAAATGACTGCCCATAAATCAATTACATATCAGTGCTCCCTCCCAACCTGGGAGTAATCACTTCCTTTTCCAATAAGGAATTCATCTCCATGAGCCCCAACTTGTCCCTTAAGTACGCAAAATTTTCATCTTGGACAGAGGATTTACCAAAATATCCGTTATCTGCTCATCTGTGGAGATATACTGGAGAACCACTTCTCCCCTCTGGACTCTATCACGGAGAAAATAATACGTGATCTCAATGTGCTTCAACCTATCATGGAACACCGAGTTCTCTGAAATCTTCACATAGCTTTGATTATCTCAATATATCACAGTCAAATCCAGCAACTGATCAAAAAGTCTAGAAACCGACTTCCTCATCCATACTGCTTCGGTACATGCTTCACATGCTTCCATATATTTTGCTTCTGCAACGCTGAGTGCGAAAGACTTATGTTTCCTACTAGCCCATGATATCGTAGCAGAGCCCAAGATGAAACACATCCATGAAGTACTTATTCTATTATTTGTACTCCTTGCCCAATCTAAATTGATAAATCCATGCAGTTGTATATCATAACTCAAATTTCCCATGAAGAAATTTCAAGGCATGCTTTGAAATTATTCAATTCTCATGGTTAGGTTCCACCTCAAACTATTTTCACAGCAAAGAAAATATTCGACTGAGTATTCTCCAAATATATTAACAATCCATTCAATTTTCGATATAGGGACGGGTCTACTAGATCAAAGTCTTTCAACTTCTTCATATCTATCATCATGGAAGTTTGCTATGGATTTTCAATGCATCATCCCAGACTATTGAATAACCATTCATATGTACTTCTTCTATCATAGGAAGTTTTCACCACTCTTATGTTGTACATGAGATGCTTTGCATCAAGTTGCTTGAATCCATACAAGGTCTTCTTCCATCTACATACATGAGTCTCTTTCTGGTATACCTAAAAACCTTGACGTTTCTCTACATAAGATTCTTCCTCAATTTCTCTATTGGGAAGAAAAGTCTTTTACATCCAACTAATGTAAACTCCAATCCATGAATATTGCAAGAGATATAATGGCTTAAATAATGGTATATGTGGTTTATTGGAACAAGATCGCATCATAGTATTCTCCCTCCTTCTAGGAGAACCCTCTATTTATGAATCTCGCCTTGTATCGATCAATGCTTCCATTTATAAATATTTTTCACAATTTCTCACATACATTTTTCTTCATTACAGCTTCCTTCCATTCCTTCTGCTAGACTGCTTCTAGTGGGTTCAAACCATGTTGGTAGTCTTATGATTCTCGATATGATAACTAGTTCAATTGATTGTTCTAGATTTTCTTTGTAAATGTGTTGACCCTGCACATAATAGATCTAGCTAGAAAATACCACAGACATTTGTAGAGATAAATTGAGAAAGAAGAAGCAAGAGAGAAAGAATAGAAGAATTTTCATCAACCGTAAAGAATAATGAATAATTTACACATGATATACTATGTATAAATCAATGAATGTTCATTGGAGGAGAACCAATGCATCATAGTGGTGGTATAGAGTGATCTGGACACACACCAGCAGTTACAAGAGTGAATTGTCACCTAGTCTAGTCTCTTAGGTAGTTACGGGAGTGAATTGCCACCTAGCTGAGTTAACTAGTCAACCGGTCTTCAGTTAACTGACTGAACAGAGTGTAGTGAGGAGTATATCAAGGAATCAAAGGTAATGTGCTAGTCTAGTGATGATCCCAAGGAAAGTGTGCATTATCATGGTGATGATCCCAATGTTGGATGGTGACAAAACCAATGCAGCATCTAGACTCAACTCAACTAGTCAAACTAAAGTGTCAACTGAAGAGAATATTCTCCAGGTGGAATATTCTCTCCTAAAATATAGGACACTGGATACTGACTAATTATGACTAATAAACAAGGAAAAAACTTAGGAAAAATAAATCCTAGGTGTGTGTGAAGTAACTCCAACATTCTTTCTTTCTTGGAATCTTCATGTTCTTCCTCATGTTCCTCTTCAACTTTGGGGTCCATAGAGACTTCTATAGATTCCATTGCCTTCCTTCTTGAAGATTCTAAATTCTTCCTTTCATCATAGGAACGTAAATTGACAACCAAGGATACTCAAAGCTTCTTTTTGAAGAATAATTCTTCTAGAGTCAAAATGAACATGTGTTGCTTATCATGACTGCTACTTCCAATGAAGATCATGGACATATACTTCATTTTTTTTACAGATTCTTCAATGGATCATATCATTATGGATTAGATCCATCATAATCCCAAATTCATGCATGAATGAGTAATATGCATGCTCTTATTTAGGAATTCTACAATCAGCTCGCTCCATCTGAGAGAATCCATGCTTCTGCCTACATCCTTCTTGATTTATGTAAAGTGTCACAAGTCTATTCTAGTTTCCTCTTGATTACTGACTTCTTTCTAGTCTGACTCCTTCCATAACTCTTCAAGTTTGGTTCTGATTGTGTCTCATTTGGAAGTTGTTACTTGTATACTATTTTAATAGCTTCCATAGGGATTGTCACCAACATTTGTCAACATACTTCATCCTTTTCAAATTCATTACTAGTAGTCATCGTAATGGAAATAATTATCTTGTTCTTCTTCCATAGGTGTTGTTTCATTGGCATTGATCATCTTATCTTTCAATAAATAGATACACATGATATGTACAAGAACTATGTAAACATGGTATGTACAAGGACTATGTTACAGAAGAATATTGTTACCTTGACTAGAAGAAAAAGTATGCTTCATCATGTTTGACTTTATTTGAGGGTTCATTTTCTTTGGCAAACATCTAGGATGACTAGGAGAACACCGCCATGTGTCAGATGTCTAAAAATAGAATCCCACTGCATGTCAATGATCTCATACTCATTGAATTCAATTTTCCATGAATATTCCAAATGTGCAATCAGAATTAACATGCAAACCCTGGTGATTCACTTGCTAAAAATAGAAAATACTGACAAGTCATCCCGGAAAAGGTCCAGAAGACTCAGAATGTCTCAAGGACCAATATTGTATTCTCAGAATCATAATCTGAGACCTTGAGCTCAACCTATTAAAAATAGAAATACCATGCATGTCACCTGAACAAGGTCCAAAATACTCGGAGTGTCTCAAGGATCAACACTGCACACTCATAATCTCAATCTAAGGCCTAGAGCTTAACCTGCTAAAAATACAAAGTTCTTGCATGTCACCCAAAAAAGTTCCATCGAGTCTAGAATCATACAAGGACCAACCCTGTATGCTCAAAACTACTCAAAACTATCAATTGAGTCTCCAATCATCGTCTCCTAAAAAGTAGGGACACCTATTGTATGTAGTCATCTCTCTCAAATGCATAGGAAGTAAATCTCGCTCTAACTCTAAAACAAAAACAACCATATATCAATTATGCACTAGTCTCTAATGGGAACCAAACTCTAACTCACACGAGTCCTAAACTCTGGGAAAATATCTGAATGTCATCCAAAATATTCCATGTTGGCTCTTAACCCTCAAGATTTTTAAGGGTGAAAATATAGAGGTTAACAATACCTAAACTATTTTTTTCGACATGTCCTGGTGTTGTAGGAAAATCTGCCTGCGAACAAGTAGATCGACCTCTAGAGCTTGACCTTAACCCTAGACAGAAAAAGGCTTAACGTGGACACTGACTTCCTTTCAAATCTATCTAAGCCTAATGCATGAGAAGGAAGGATGATAGAAGTACCTTTTAACCGACGTTTGTCC
>SNQJ01S0128444.1:0-26111 GCA_010110895.2 Picea sitchensis | reverse complement strand
CATAAGTTGCTTCAAGATAAGCTCATGTCGTGCAAATATCTCAAGTATATCAGCTCATTTGCAGTCGTCTTCTTGATACTGTCATTAGTAATGTTTTCTACATGGATGATAGTGGCCTCAGTAAGATGTAACAGGGTTCAAATGGCTAACAATATACTGTCATTTGTCATGATTGTGTTACAGTTGATCTTGATGAGACAGGTGCACAGAACAGAGTTCATAGACAGTGGACAAGCCGGGTGGCCTATCCCGAGCTTGTTGACTGGTCAGTAACCTTTTGGGGACCAAAAGGTATTTTTGTGGGGAGGTGTGATCCAAAATCGGATCCAAAATCCTGACATGGCTTAAAAATGATCAAAAATGAAAGTGCTCGGAATCCGACAAAACCAATGCCATTGTGTCCATCTCGTCTTCCTGATTCCGGTCATATATTTACTTCGTCAAACGGGCTCCATATGCGAAAGATATCGCGTTCTGTCTGAAAACCCAAACAGGCAAAAAAAAAGGGGATGACTGTACAATCCGTACAGTGCCACGTGGCATGCTGACTGTACAGACCGTATGACCGTACATATGACATGGAAACCCCTGGAGGTGACACATGGCAAGCTGATGTGGCGTATGGGTAGACAACTGGACCAATCAATGGGTGACACATGTCACCACTATAAGGGTGACACGTGGCACAGGATGATGTCAGCAACTGATTGAGCAGGTGATGTGGCGTATGGCATTTGATGCGTGGCAGACACGCGACAGGCTGATAGCTGGCAGGGTTGATAGGTGGCAGGTGACGTGGACCATTCAGCAATCGAGACTTGGCATTATTCTGTTGGTTGTTGAGGTGCCACGTGGCCCAGTCATGGGCTGCCACGTGGCACCCTGTGGTTGGTTTGTCGGTTTGTGTAAAATTTATTGGAGTGCACGAGATTCGAACCCGCGACCTCCCCTCTGGGATGTGTACTGGCAGAGCCGGGCTAACCGCCCACCCCGTGGGTTGTTCTTATTATGTATATGGCATAAAATATATTTATGTTTTTTGCAATGGCTATTCGATGGGGGAAAGGGTCGGGGCTTAGCCCCAACCCTCGGCACTTGATATATGATATGACTGCCACCATGTAACCGGGAGCGCGGGGTTGAAACAGAACGGGAGTAAAGGGCCACAGACAGGGGCGTACCATCCACCATATGACCCGGACCTGTCCAGAAAATAAGGCGCAAGGGGTTATATTTGTTAACCTGTGGACCTATGCCAACGCGCCACAGGAACCAGGAGCCAGCAGAGAGAGGGCCAACGCATGGGCGCGTGGCCACATGGAGGCACCCAAGTGACCGGGGGCACGCGTATTGGGGGTTGCGCCCAAATTTATATGCAAAATCGGTTTTTTCTTGTTATGTTTTGGGATTTTGTTTGGTTTTATGCCTATTTTTAATTGATTTTCTCCATTTTTGGGAGATATTGGGCATTTTTTGAGCCCAAATTTTGGGAGGAAGTTAGAGATGGATAACCAAGTTCAGATCTATATAAACTAGGCCTGATTGAGGCCATAGAGGATAGTCAAGGATAGAAAAAGCAGAGTTATGCTGAAGGGAAGCCAAGCCAAAGCCATTTTTATGCAGGGAAGCTATTGAGGAGCAGACACTGTCGGGCCATTTCTGGGAGCTTCGAACGTCCGTTTTGCGTGCCATTTTCTTTGTAGGGTTCTTGAGATCTGGAAGAATATGACCAGATCAGTCTTGTAGCCAATTGACACTACTTCGATGTACTTTTGAGCTTTTTAACAGAAATAAAGAAGCCTCCCCCACAGAGACAAAGGCCCAGAGACGTAGGCAAAGTTGTGCCGAACTCCGTTATCAATCCTCGTGTTATGGTTTGCTATCTACTATTTCATTTCAGATCTACATATGTGTATATGGATGTCATAATTCCGCTTCTTTCCTCATTATTTCATTAAGCTTCTTAATTGGATAATTAACGCATGCAAAATTAAAACTCAACCATAGTCATTAAAAGATCCTACGGATCAATCTGGTTCTCTGAGAGCTTCACACAGCTCTGGTTATCACAATATATCATGGTTGAATCCAACACCTGATCAAAATAGTCCAGAAACCATCTTACGGAGCCACATTGCTTATGTGAAAGCATCACAAGATGCAATATACTTTTCTTCTGCAATGTTGAGTGCAACATAATTCTATTTCCTGCTAGCCCATGATATCGTGGCAAAGCTCAAACTGAAACATATCCAAGAAGCACTTCTTATGTTATATGCACTCCCTGCCCAATTTGAATCAATAAATCCATGCAGTTGTATATCATAACTCAAACATCCCACGAAGACATTTCAAGGCATGCTTTTCAATTATTCAATTTTCATGGCTAGGTTCCACCTGGAGTTATTTTCACAGCAAAGAAAATATATGGTTTAGTATTCTAAAAATACATCAATGAGCCATTCAATTTTCGATACAAAGATGGGTCTACTGGATCAGAGTCTCTCAACTTATTCCGATCTGTCATCATTGTATTTTTCCATGGATTTTCAATTCATTATCCTAGACTTATGAAGGGATATTTAGATACACTTCCTTTGTCACAGGAAGTTTTCACCATGATTTTGTTGTACATGAGAGGCTTTGCACCAAGTTTCTTGAATCCATACAAGGTAGTTTTCCATATGCATTCATGGGTCTCTTTCTAGTATACCTCAAAACCTTGAGGTTTATCTACATATGATTCTTCTTTAATTACTCCGCTGAGAAGAACAATATTTACATCCATCTGATGTAAACTCCAACCCATGGATACTGCATGAGATATAATGGCTCAGGTAGAGGTATATATGGTTACTGGAACAAGTTGTCATCATAGTCTTCTCCCTCCTTTAGTTAGAACCCTCTAGCCCTGAATCTCACCTTGTATCTATCAAAACTTCCATTTATAATTCTTCACAGATTCTTCAATGGACCATATCATTGGGTATTAGCTCCCTCCTAATCCCGGCTTCATGCCTGAATGAACAATATCTATAAATCCTTGTTGTTACTATGAGACTGCATGTTTCTGGAATTCTTCAATCAATTCCCTCTATATGAGAGAGTCCATTCTTTCGTCTGTTGCATCTCTCTTTTCTTTCTGCAAAGTGACAACTTTCCTAAATATTGTTCAATAAGGTTTGTCAACATTTTTCACAAGGGTACCTAACCGGAACAAGACAAGAAACAAAATAAATATCCAAGACAATATGTTTATGATAGGAAATTGAAACAAGAATAAAGACAAGGATAGAGGCAATTGCTACACACCTAGAAAGACATCTTCATGATGTAGAATCAGATCCTGTCACTGAGAGGGGGGAGTGAATCAGTGACAACAATTATATCAATTTTTCATTTATTAATGCAAACAAAATTTTGACACAACATTTTATCGTGGAAACCAAATGGGAAAACCACAATTTTTTTTCTATTAACTGCAAAATTTGTTTTACATGTTACACATGTTACATAGAAGGAATATGTACTTCCTCTTTGATCAGCACCAACTGATTAGGATGCACCCACACCCTGTTTTACCAGCACCAACTGGTAGGAGGCTACGAACCCCTTGTTTAGTCAGCTACAACTGACAAGGAAGCACCAACTCCCTTTGCAGGCACCAACCTGCCCTTGCACCACCCAACCACCCTTAATACATAGGTATTTGTATTTCTTCCTGGACTCTGCTTCAACTATTGATCTTCTGACTTGAACTACATAGACACTTTTCTTCTCACCACTTTTTCTTGTTTATATAATCTTCAAACTGGTGTGAAATTTAAAACGTGTCCCTTTATATTAACCATTGTACCTTTTCATTTAAAATGATAATCTAAAATTTAATTAATATCATTTTTCTTTTTATTCTTTATTCATATTTTCATGATTTATTCTCTTTTAATCATGACTTTGTATCAGTTCATTTTTGTCATAAATTGATCACAATCATGGATCAATTTAATCCTTTATACTCGATGCCTAATCTCTGTTATATTTACAGAGACTAGATTCTGTGGAGGCGCTTCCTTCAAACCATCACATATGACCATGCGTTACATAACCACGGGCTTTACCAGTTATAGAGACATGTTATAATTTTCTTTTAATATTCTTATAGCATATGAGCAATGACTGTGACCAAATGCTAAGATTGAACGAGTGCTTGAGCGCTTTACCAAAACAACAATCGTGATTCTATCTCCTCACGAGATGGACAACTGACGATATTTTGGTGTTTATTCCTTCAAGTCTTCATAACCTCCAACTCTCCAAAACTGCCGAAAACATAGAACACTTGACGCGTGTCCCTTTCGGAGTTTCAACATTCTTTTTAGATTATTTTTCTTATGATGCAAAAACTCCCGAGATGAAAACTCCCAACGTGACATATACTTGCTAACGTCACAAGAAGACTTGACATGTGTCGAGTACCTACCACGTGTCATTCAAATATGTGGTTTGCATGTGCCTGAAATGCCATATTAACTTGACACTTGTCAGTGTCTGAGTATGCCACATGTCCTTACTTACGTGGATCTTGCTGACGTGGATGCACGTGTCCTGACATGACCTACTGTCACGTTCTGTGAATGTATATCTCTCGATATATATTTGATCGACGCTTAGGGGTCTTCCTTGATCCTCTGTGATCCGATGGCCCGGATTCTATCGCGACCTCGCATATCGCGAGTTCCTACATTCTTGCATTTGACTTCTCCAACTCGCAAGTCAGCGAGATGCCATGCGCTTGCTATGTGTCCTCTGGATCAATGGCTCAGATCATTTCTTTGTTTTGGACTATTAGCTGACTCCTAGGCATATCCTCCTTGTAGATTCGGATGGTTAAGATTTTTGTGTCTAATTCTGCAGTTGAGATTCGATTCCAGACCCCCCTTTCCATACTACCTTTAATGAAGGGGAGGGGGGGGTCCGGAATTGGACGCGCAAGTCTTGGACGGAGGAGATCAAGGAGCTTAAATCAACGGTTAAGGTTGGGTTCCGGACCCCCCTTGCCATTCTAACTTTAATGAAAGGAGGGGGTCTGAAATGGGGTGGTTTCATGTGGGTCCCCCTAAAACCACTCTCACTTCTCGCCGACATATTAAGGTGGGTGCACCTTACCTGGGTCTAACGACTGTTGATTCATGTGCTTGCGCATCCAATGGTCATGACTTGATATGGTCATTTGACCAATCATCCAACATTCCTTCTACTTGAAAATGATTCGACTGCTCAACAAGAACTTGGGTTTGATCCCATGGTCGATGGGTATATGGATAGTCAAACTCTCATCCTTTTCAATGGTCACGATCCTCCCGCGACCCTTAAGCCCATGATCAACTTTTGATCGAATGACAACTGTTCTTTTCACAGTGATCAGACGATTGCTGAGTCTTCTCACCATTTATGTGCATTTTATTAACTGTGCAACCCTTCCATTGATCCTGACGACATCTTCTACACTCTGTTCTTCCTTTAGAGATTTCTTCATGCGCTAGCCTTTATGAGCATCGTCAGATTGTTTATCCTATCGTGATCAATAGTTCGTTCTTCTTCTCGAGCTTTGGAATTCTGGTTATTTACTTCTCCTTTTGACATCAACGACAATTATGTCCAACAATCCCCCCCTTTGTCATTCAGGGCAACAACCAAACTTCATACACAATCTCCCCATGTTGTGATGCTTCTGTCCTTTGAATCTACTCTCCCCCTTTGGCATCAATGGAAAAGGGTTTTTTATTTTCTTATGATCTGTATGTATAAATGTTATATATATATATATATATATATATATATATATATTATTTTGACACCTGGTATTTGCTCCTGCAATCACACTTTGCCTATCATAACTGAGTAACTTTTTCTAACGTTGATTGTTATCTCCCCCTAGATAGGTGCCCACTTATGCATTAGATTTTTGAGAGATTTTAAGTACGAGGAAGAATTACTCCCAGTTTTTTCCTGAGATGTTCAAATACATCTCTGTTTAAGGGTTTTGTAAAAATATCTACCACCTGTTCTTGTGTTGGAACATATTCCAATTTAATGTTATTGTTTTCAGCCTGATCTCTTAGATAATGGTATTTTATGGGGACGTGTTTCGATTTTGAGTACTGAATAGGGTTCTTGGAAAGAGTTATCGCTCTTGTATTATCACAGTGGATAATGGTGGGTTCTTCAAATGTTATTTTGATATCTTGTAGAGTTTTTTTCATCCATTCCACTTGTGTGCAAAATTATGCTGCTACAATATACTCAGCTTCAATGCTTAATAGAGAAATTGAAGACGGTTTCTTGCAAATCCAAGCAACTAGTGATCTCCCAAAAAGAATGCTCTGCCACTCGTACTTTTTCTGTCATCTATACTTCTTTCCCAATCAACATCTGAATATGCTTTTAATGTGAATAAGTCCTTGACGGGGTACCACAAACCTAGATCTATGGTTCCTTTAAATATCTGAAGATTCTTTTTACATCTTGAACATGACTCTCCTTTGGTTCTTCTTGGAATATAGCCACCATCCCAACAAATTGCTTGACATCAGGTCTAGAAGTTGTTACATAGAGAAAACTGCCAATCATTGATCTATAATATTTTGTATCTACAGTTTTGGACTCATCATCCTTGCTTAGTTTGCATCAAACTGTCATTATTGTACTAACAGGTTTGCATCCCTCTAATTGGAATCTCTTAAGAATATCCTTAACATATTTAGACTGATGGATAAAAACTCCTCTTTTGGACTGTATTATTTGTAATCCAAGGAAGAAATTTAGTTCGCCAAGCATGGACATTTCAAATTCTTGCTGCATCCTTTTAGCAAAGTCTTCACTCTTTTTTATTTCATTACTACCAAAAATGATATCGTCAACATACACTTCCACAATGATCAAGTTATTACCATCAATTTTGCAATAAGAATATAATCTTGCATACCATGCTCTAGGTGCTTGTTTTAATCCATAGAGTGCCTTCTTCAATTTGCAAACATAGTCCCCTTTGTTGGTTAATTGGAATATTTCTGGTTGCTCAATGTAGACTTCCTCTTCTAAATTTCCATTGAGAAATGCTAACTTGACATCCATTTGGTATACTTTAAATTTTCTATCGCTGGAGAAAGCTAAGAACATCCTAATTGCTTCCAATCTGGCCACAGGTGAAAATTTTTCTTCATAGTCTACTCCTTCAACCTGAGCATACCCCTTACATACTAATCTGGCCTTGTTTCTGATTACTTGCCCATCTTCATTCATTTTATTTCTATATNATGGCTTTAACCCAGTTCTCGTCTTTACATGCCTCTTTTATTGAGCTTGGATCAATATGTGACAACAATGCTAATTATGTTTGATACAATAGTTGTCTTCTTGTTTGCACTCCATCATTCATATCTCCAATAATCAGTTCTTCGGGATGATTTTTCTGAATAATTCTTGAGGGTATCCTTGTATCTCTTCTTGGAAATTCTTCTCTTATCCCTCCATCTTAACTATATTCTTCACTATCACTAGTATCCATATCATCTTCTTCCTTTTCTTTTTCACTCTCTTCTACTTCTTTTAGTTGGGTGTTGAATGTCTCATCATCATCTTCATCTTTATTTGTAGATATGGTGTCTTGATTTTTGATCCTTATTGTTTTTAGATCATCTACTCTGATATATGCACTTTCAACAATCTTATGTAATCTAATATTGTATCATCTATATGCCTTTTTTTTTTAAGCATATCCAAGAAAAATACCTTCATCAGATATGGCATCAAATTTTCCAAGACTCTCATCTAGTCTTTTGATGTAGCATTTACTTCCAAATATTTTGAATTATTTCACTGATGGAGCTCTTCCAAACCATAATTCATAAGGGGTTTTATCACTATTAATTCTGAGCTGACCTCTGTTAAATATGTATACTGATGTGCTTACAACTTCCCTCCAACATCCATCTGATAATTTTGCTTCATTTATCATGGTCCTTGCAACCTCCTGAACTGTTCTATTCTTTCTTTCAGCAATCTCGTTTTGTTGAGGCGTTCTAGTAGCAGAGAATTGTCTTTTTACTCCTTGATTTTCACAGAATACATCAAACTCTCTTGAGGTAAATTCACCACCATTGTCATATCTAAGACATTTTATTTTTGTCTCGTTTTCATTTTCAACAAGGGTTTTAAAAGCTTTGAATTTATTGAGTGCTTCTGATTTTTCTTTGAGAAAACATATCCAACTCATTCTGGTAAAGTCATCAATGAATAACATAAAGTAAGACTCTCCTTGCAAGCTCTTGGTTCTAGTAGGTCCACATAGCTCAGTGTGAACAATTTCTAACGGTTTTGAGGTTGTGTATTCTTTTTCCTTGAACCTTATTCTACTTTGTTTCCCTAGTTGACAGTGTCTACACATAGCATTTGAAGGTTTTATGATTTTTGGCAAGTTTCTTACTGTACCAAGGTTGTTGACTTTCACAATATTTTCAAAGTTAATATGCCCCAACCTTCTATGCCATAGCCAACTTTCATCTACTGAATTTATATGACACTCTTCTTTTAATTTAGCATTTAGTATGTATACATTTTCAGGAGTTCTAGGAGCAGTGCCAACTAATTTTCCTGTGTCTTCTCTCCTAATATCACACTTTTGAGAGTCAAAGATACAGAAGTGTCCCTAATCACAGGTTTGACTGACACTTAATAAACCAAGCTTCAATTTATCGACAAGTAGTACATTTCTAGCTTTGTCTTTTCTCAGGCTCACAGTGCCTTTCCCAAGTATGTTACTTGAAGCATTATCACCAAATGTAACTTTACTTGTTTGTTTCTTTAAGTCTAAAAACATGTTCTTGTTACCTATCATATGTTTCGAGCATCCACTGTCAACATACCAGAGATCCTTTTCATCTTGAGTTTTCAGGGAAATGAGGCAATCTCTCTTTGATGTTTTTACTCTCCAAAGTTTCTTCTACTCTCTAATTAACTTGGATTGTTTTGAGGCTTCCATTAGTCTGCAATTAATGGCTTTATGCCCATGTTTGTGGCATATGAAGCATTGTAAGTCCCCTTCTTGTAAGGGTGCAAAGGGGTTATAGTTTCTGCCTCTAACTGGTTTTTCTACTTGTTTATCTTTATGGATGTAGTTCTTAACCTTTAGATTCTTCTTTTTATATGCTCTATAGTTTATAGCTTTGTGTCCAAAATTTGAGCAAGCATAGCAGTAACCAAGAAAAATGAGAGGATACCTGTTTTGATAAAGCTTCTTTGGTATTGTTTTGCCTTCTTTCTTGATGAGTGGAGGTAATTTTTTGGAGCTCTTGTCATTACTTGTCTTTTGTTCATTCTTCTTCTTGAATGTACTTCGAAAAGCATCTGCATAATATTTTGAGTTAACATGGATTTCCTTTTGAGAATAACCTATTCCATTTTTATTTTCAAGATCCCTTTGAGCTGTAATAATCTTATCTAATATTTTAGAGCTATTTTCAAATTTTGTTTGAATGATTTTTGCTTCCAGTTCCTTTTTCAGATGAACTATTTCTGCCTCCATTCTTTTACAAGTTATTTGTTTTTCCTTAAGAGACTTTTCCAGATTTTCTTCGATATTATTTGCTTCTAAGATTTGTTTTCTCAGGTTTCTCATGAGTTTCTCCCTTTCTTTTTCCTTTTGTTCACATTTTTCTTTTTGTTCAACCACAAAACCTTTCATGTGTCTATATCTGGTTTTGTATTTTCTTAATTCATTCAGAGCACTGAGAATTTCTTCCTCCATATTGACTTTTTCTTCATCTTCTAGCTCTTCTTCATATTTGATTTTTTCTCTTTCATTAGACTCTTCAATACCTAAGAAAAGGACTTCATCGTGGTCAGATTCATTGTTATCACTGGACTCAGATGAACTGTTGTTTTCCTCTATTGAATAAAAATTATTTTTCCCTCTGTAAAACTTTTTCTTAAAGTTGGGTTTTTCCTTTTTATTATATTGAATATTTTTGTTTTCTTGATCTTCAGGGTCCTCCTTGGGGTAAGGACACTTGGATGCAAAATGACCAATTTTTCCACAGTTAAAGCATTTGAACGGAAGCTTGCCTTTGTACTTCCCTGAACCTTTCTAAAGTTTTCTAATGAAATTGGCTTCTTCCAAATCAAATTCTTCGTGATGATTAGATTGAGGATTTTGCTTTTGATTTGTCTTTGTCCTTGATGCTTTGAAGGATGTTTCATCTTTTGTTGATTTATCATGCCCTGTTCTCATTTCATATGCTGTAAATATTCCATGGAGTTGATCAACTGTGATTGTTTTTAGATCGGATCTATCTTCTATTGAAGAAATATTTGCATTATATCTCATAGGTAATGACCTTAGTATTTTTTGCACAATAGGTTTATCTGTAACTTCTTCTCCTGCTTCTCTAATTGAGTCGACCACTTCATCTACCCTGTGAAAGTACTTAGCGATATTTTCTTCTTATTTCATTTTCAAATTTTCAAATTGAGTTATGTAGGTCTGTAGTTTAGCTTCTTTGACTTTGTCATCTCCTTCATATACAACTTTCAATTTGTCCTAGATTTCTTTGGCCGATTTGCAATGCATAAATTTCACACATATAGAATCAATCAACCCAACTAGAATTCCATTAACTGCTCTTGAGTTATCATCACAGATTTTCTTTCCTCCAGAGTCTTTGGTTGGAGTAGTCGGTGCAGTATAACTGTCTACAACAAATTGCCATATATCAAAACCGAGTGCTAACAGGAAGTTTTTCATTCTTATTTTCCATAGAGCATAGCCCTCTCCATTGAACAATGGTGCTTTGTTGTTAGACATCCCTTCTTGTTGACCCATATTCAAGATATACCTTCAAGTTTGTTAGATTGTGCTNTATATCAATTTTTCATTTATTAATGCAAACAGAATTTTGACACAATATTTTATCGTGGAACCCAAATGGGAAAACCACAAATTCTTTTCTATTAACTGCAAAATTTGTTTTACATGTTACATAGAAGGAAGATGTACTTCCTCTTTGATCAACACCAACTGATCAGAATGCACCCACACCTTGTTTTACCAGCACCAACTGGTAGGAGGCTACAAACCCCTTGTTTAGTCAGCTACAACTGACAAGGAAGCACCAACTCCCTCTGCAGGCACCAACCTACCCTTGCACCACCCAACCACCCTTAATACATAAGTATTTGTATTTCTTCCTGGACTCTGCTTCATCTATTGATCTTCTGACTTGAACTACAGAGACACTTTTCTTCTCACCACTTTTTCTTGTTTATATAATATTCAAACTGGTGTGAAATTTAAAACAACGTGTTCCTTTATTTGAACCATTGTACCTTTTCATTTAAAATGATAATCTAAACTTTAATTAATATAATTTTTCTTTTTATTCTTTATTCATATTTTCATGATTTATTGTCTTTTAGTCATGACTTTGTATCGGTTCATTTTTGTCATAAATTTATCACAGTCATGGATCAATTTAATCCTTTATACTCGATGCCTAATCTTTGTTATATTAAAGAGACCAGATTCCGTGAAGGCGCTTCCTTCAAACTATCACATATGACCGTGCGTTACATAACCACGGGCTTTACCAATTATAGCGACATGTTATAATTTTCTTTTAATATTCTTATAGCATATGACCAACGACGGTGACCGAATGCTAAGCTTGAACGAGTGCTTGAGCACTTTACCAAAACAATGGTCATGATTCTATATCCTGACGAGATGGACAGCTAACGGGATTTCGGTGTTTATTCCTTCGAGTCTTCATAACCTCCAACTCTCCAAAACTGTCGAAAACGTAGAACACTTGACACGTGTCCCTTTCGGAGTTTCGACATTTAGGACTTTGTGCTTTTTAGAGTATTTTTCTTATGATGAAAAAATTCTCGAGATGAAAACTCTCGACGTGACGTATACTTGCTAACATCACAAGAAGACTTGACATGTGCCGAGTACCTGCCACATGTCATTCAAATCCATGGTTTGCATGTGCCTGAAATGCCATATTAACTTGACACTTTTCAGTGTCTGAGTATGCCACGTGTCCTTACTTACGTGGATCTTGCTGACATGGATGCACGCGTCCTAACGTGGCCTGTTGTCGTGGTCTGTCAACATAGATCTCTCGATGTATATTTGATCGATGCTTAGGGGTCTTCCTTGATCCTCTGTGATCCGATGTCCCAAATTCTATCACAACATCGCATATCGCGAGTTCCTACGTTCTTGCATTTGAATTATCCAATTGGTAAGTCAACGAGATGCCATGCGCTTGCAATGTGTCCTCTGGATCAACGACTCAGATCATTTCTTTGTTTTGGACTATTAGTTGACTCCTAGGCATATCCTCCTTGGAGATTTAGATGGTTAATATTTTTGTGTCTAATTTTGCAGTTGAGATTCGATTTCGTACCCCCCTTGCCATACTGCCTTTAATGAAGGGGGTGGGGTCCAAAATTGGATGCGTAAGTCTTAGACGGCGAAGATCAAGGAGCTTAGATCAATGGTTAAGGTTGGATTCCAGACCCCCCTTTCCATTCTGACTTTAATGAAAGAGGGGGGGTCTGGAATGGGGTGGTTTCACATGGGTCCCCCTAAAACCACTCTCACTTCTCGTCGACGTATTAAGGTGGGTGCACCTTACCTGGGTCTAACGACTGTTGATTCATGTTCTTGCGCATCCAATGGTAACGACTTAATATGGTCGTTTGACCAATCATGCAATGTTCCTTCTACTTGAAAATGATTTGACTGCTCAACAAGAACTTGGGTTTGATCCCACGGTCGATGGGTATATGGATAGTCAAACTCTCATCCTTTTCGATGGTCACAATCCTCCTATGACCCTTATGCCCACAGTCAACTTCTGATTGAACGACATATGTTATTTTCATAGTGATCAGACGGTTGTTGAGTCTTCTCACCATTTCTGTGCATTTGATTAACTGTGCAATCCTTCCACTGATCCCGACGACATCTTCTACACTATGTTCTTCCTTCAGAGATTTATTCATGCGCTAGCCTTTCTGAGCATCATCAGATTGTTGATCCTATCGTGATCAACAATTCATTCTTCTTCCTGAGCTTTGGACTTCTAGATATTTACTTCTCCTGTTGACATCAATGACAATTATGTCCAACACATGATAGCCTTCATGAAATAACCTTCTTGAGACAACAAGAAAAACAATGTTTCCAATGCAAAATCTTTCATATGAAGGATAGTTTCTTGGTAGCATTACTAAGATGATCTTGTATGAGAACAAGAACAAGAAATATCTCCTAGAGGAGGTGTTAGTTCATGCTTGCAAATAAGTACACTTATTAGTATAATATTACTAAGTACTTATCAATACTCACTTAAGTGACAATAATAAAGATGTCAAACTTGATATGCAAACATGGAGTCTTGCTATTGTTCCAATTGGATTGTTTTTCTTCTGATATAAGTATCCTTTCTGACATGTCTTTTAAACTTAAAACAATATGCTCTCTTGACATAAAAATTGAGTTAGAGAATACGATCTCAACCTTATAATATCTTGACTAAAGTTAGCTTATATTTTTAACTTTGACTAGAAGTTCATAATGCCGTAACAACCAGAGACATATCAAGTCAAACCTGGAGAGTGTGTTGATTTTTTAATGCATTGAATCCAAGATCACTACTTTGGACAAGATTCCTTGTACATTTCCTGCAAACACACTCATGCTAATGATACAAATTAAAAGAACATGTATAGGTACATACCTTTGTTACCCAACCGTGACAACAAACCTCAGAATGACTTTGTTGGACCAGAGGTTTAGCTGCTAGAGGATTGATAAACCTCATAATGTTCCTTTTTGTAGATTTATCTTGGGAACATCATACACTTTATTCATGCTAGGTCTTTTGTCTTCATAAATACCTTCATTTTAAATTTTGACTGGTCAACCTTAGATTTTGACTTGGTCAAACATTGACTTTGACCAAAATTTCAAACTTGACGTCTTGGCTTGTTGAGAGTACCAGGAGGTGCACTACGCTAGGGAGCACTAGGTTGTCCAGGAATTAGATCAAGCGCTTCACTTAAGGTGCCTTAACATAAGGGTTAGGGTTTCGTTCTTGCAACAAAAACTTTGACTGCAGCTGCAACTAAGAAAATCCTCCCAATCTACCTTCTAGTGGTTAGATTGTCCAAAGATAGTGTGGGTCCATAGCCTATTAGAATAATAGGTGTTTTTGTTTCTCCCTAGAAAATATAGCAATATTTTCGCCCAACCATAGGCCAAAGCCACCCCTGGGAACTTTAACCTTCATAGATAGAATAATTATGGAGGAAAACCCTAGAAATAATAGTCAACCAAGGTAGTGTACTTCTCTCCAAATATAGCATACCAAGAAGAGAGTCCAAACCATAACCAAGGTAGAAATTACAAACCATAACCAAAGACCAAGTAACTACTACACCAACTGCAACTCTCCTCCAGTCTTGTGCACCATTTGTCCTTATGCAATTGTGAGAGTGAGTGTGTCCAAATGAGCTCTAGCGCCCTCTATTTATACTGCTCCAACTCACCTAACTGGGATGACTTCTCTTCCTAGAGGCTAATAACTCAATATTAATTATTCTCTTGAGTCAACTTGTCTTTTAGGGTTATTATCCAACGTTTTAGGGTTTCTCTTGCTTCTTGGAATATTCTAGTCTCTCAACACTTTTGGATTCACGCCGCTTCTTGTAGTGCCCTTCTTTTCCACATCTCCAACATACCTTTAAAAACTTTCAGGGATATTCAGATCTTCCCTTAGATTTAGATCTCCCACTTGAGGACTTAGATCTATTTCTTTCCTGGGAACATCCTCTTGCAAATAGTGCATCTGCACTCTATCCTTCCATGTTGTTTTTCCTCATCTCCTTTGACAACAAATATGAGACCACATCATTGAAAATTAAATTAGTTGTATTACTACATATGGCCAAAACCAAACTGTCCCACGAGTTTGGTAAAGAGCACAATAAACTGATATACTTATCTTCATTAGAAATATTAAAATCAAAATATAATAACTGACTTACCATTGTATTGAAGGCATTCAGATGCTCTATCACCAAGTCTCCATCTTTCATCCTTAGTTTATACAGCTTCTTCTACAAGAAAATTTTGTTTACCAGGGACTTGGATTGATACAAAGTCCCCAAATTATTCCACTGACACATTCAATAATACTAAATCTGAGAGACACAACCGAATTTTCTCTTCACCTTCTTATCCAACTTTTCCTAGTATTCTGTTGATGTTCTTGTAGGTGCAGTACCTAGATCTACAATGATCCATTGATATTTTTCAAACAACAGATCTTCCATCTTGAGCTTCCACAACTCAAAACTTTTCCCATTAAATTTTTCAATATCTATTTTCGAACTGCTTGCCATTCTTTTCACCTGAAGAATCAGTACCATATATCTCCCACTATAACGAGGTTTATCATATACCCGAGCCCAACCATTTGCCACAAAAGAATCCCCTTGAAACCAATAAAAACTCTTATACCAAATTTATATTTTAACCTTTTATAATAAATTACGGCAAATAGGTTCTTAATAAAAACAAAAAAGATACAACGGCACACACACACACACATTACACAAAGATTTTTACACTGGAAACCTAAACTGGGAAAACCAAAAACTTGTTTAGAGATGCACCTCTAATCTTATATTCATTATTTACCCAGATCTTGCGGCATCCAAAAACCCTAATACATTGACCCTGATTAGTCAACGCCTAATTCCTAATTAAAAATTAGAAAACCATTGGTGAAAACTATGTGCGTCTTCTGATATTTCTCCAATGTTAGGCAGTGATGTGGTACATGGCCCTATTGCCTACAAATTTTGTAGCATTCCTTCTGAGGCCCGACTGGAAATGGATTTGGCACATCTATTTCCAAATAGTTTCCAAGTGTAGGACACTCATCTCTACGATGCCCCTAAGACGGGCATGTCGTACACCATATGTGCTCATGCATGACTTTTTCCTTTTCCATATCCTACAGTTGCATCATCAAGTTGACTAGTTGAGATTGTACCTACGCCAAACTTGTCGATGTCTCTCATCCTTCTGGTGTAGCCTCCAAGAACATCGCAATCTCCACCACTTTTTCCTTAGTATACACCTTTTGTTGGGTGAGTGGGGACTCAGATATGGTGATGTAAACCCATAATGAACCATTCTTTATGTTGAATGTCTTGGATAAAGAATGTCGGCCTATCCTGTAAAATATTGAACCGTTGGTCATAATCCCACACGATTTCTCCTATTTTCTGCTTAATCTCCTTGATCTCTGTAATAGATTGAGATTATGACTTAGACT
Source organism: Picea sitchensis (assembly GCA_010110895.2). Taxonomy (NCBI): domain Eukaryota; kingdom Viridiplantae; phylum Streptophyta; class Pinopsida; order Pinales; family Pinaceae; genus Picea; species Picea sitchensis. The sequence continues at coordinate 9,696 of SNQJ01S0128444.1, read as the reverse complement.
TTAATTCCTTAAGCATATATCTCTTGATTTTTTTCAGGGACCTTTCCTATCCTATTGACGCAATGGATTTGTACTTCATATACCACATTAGGGATTTGTCCATGAATGTGGTCTCTAGTTGCGCAATATTCGATGCCTCTTCTTTGATCCTCTTCACAAACCATATCACATCACATGTGAACCAATGTTGCTCTACATCATCTCTACTCATTTCATGGAACACAGGTAACCTCGGGGTACTATTTTGATCCTCCATCCTCAATATTGAACTCTCTCCTCAAAATTGACTATGGGGTATTGTGGATCTTGGTATTAATACTCTTCCTGGTGAAGTAGCACTGACTTCATCTTCTTATTCACTTGTCGCTTCTCTTCTTTCTTCTCCTACTCTTACTTCTAATCCAATCATCTTGTTGTCTAATATACTTTCTTCTTGGCTACAAATGTACAAGGGGGGGTAATTCCATATTTTTATAACATTTATTGTGAGGGAACCCAGAGAGTTTCCCACCTGCAATCGTACAAGACCATCCATTATTGCTAACTCTTCCCCCTCACCACTAGGGTATCCTCCATGTTCCTCTCCTACTTATGCGCCTATGTTATGCACCTCATCTTCCTCTGAATTTGCATCACTCTACAACAACCAAGGGGTTCAGACTTTGTCTCCTGGGCCTCAAGCCAAACCCTTAGGAATAAAGGCATCCCCCTTAATCCCATAATAGTTATGATACCAAATGTAGATTTTAACCTTGTACAATAATTTATTGCAAACAGATTCTTAATAAAAAGAGAAAAGATACAGTATACATACATACATACATACATACATATACATATGTGTGTGTGTGTGTGTGTGTGTGTGTGTGTGTGTGTGTGTGTGTGTGTGTGTGTGTGTGTGTGATCCCGCAACATCCAAAACACTTGATCCATTAATGTGAATTATTCAACAATCCTAATTCCTTAATCGGAATTAGAAAACCATGTGCGAAAAAACCACTAAAAACGGACACAAAAAATGCCAAGGACTATAGCACATACCCAACAATTCTTTGTTATGCCTTTACAACCAGTCTTACCTGGTTTTATTTTTTCTAAATGGGGATTAGACTTTGTTGGAACAATTAATTCTCCATCTTCCATAGGTTATATTTTTTTCTTAACTGCCACAAACTACTTTACGAAGTGGAATGAAGGAGTTCCTCTTAAGTATGCACAATATCAACAAATAATCTCCTTTCTTGAAATGAACATCTTTTCTCATTTTGGTATTCCAATTGAGATTATTTTCGATAATGGACCATCATTCGTATATGGAAATTTGACTCACTTCCTTAATAAATTTGGAGTGAAACGTTTCACTTCATCAACATATTATCCTCAGGGAAATGGGCAAGTTGAGTCAATGAACAAAAATATGGTTTAAATTCTCAAGAAAATAATTAATGACAAACCTCGTCAGTGGCACGCCTTACTGAATTATGCATTATGGGAAATTATACGACCATTAAACAAGTATAGGTCATACTCCTTTTCAGATGTTATATGGCTAAGAAGTTGTAATGTATGTTGAAATTGACCTTACCTCTTTTAGACTAACCTTACAGGTTGAAGAGTTGAATTCTATAAATGTCTCATAAAGAATTCATGCTTTGTTGGCCTTAAAAGAACAAAGAAGTTATGTTATTGATAATCTAGAAAAAAAGGTGGTAAACCATTAAAAAAATTCTTGATAAAAGGTCTAAATCAACTACTTGTGCAGACGATGAAAAATTGCTTCTATGGGATTATGCACATGCAAACAAAGGTAAACATTCAAAGTTTTATAATTTAAGGTTAGGTCCTTACATAATTGCCTTTATCATTGGAAACAATTCTTATTTACCCAAAGATGAAGATGGTTGTTTATTTTCCTATACTACTAATGGTTCACATTTGAAACACTGTGTTGAACCTAGTTAAAGTTTTTATTGACTATATCTGCAGTGTTTCTTGTACATTTTGATTTTGGTATGTATATCATTTTTCTCATATGAATTTTGATTGTTGTTCATTTTCTTTTACTGGAGTTTGATTTTTGAAGAATTTAGTCAAGCAACTAGATCAGTCAAGTTACATTAATTTTCATTGGTTTTCAAAACTTTTGTTAAATTTAACTTGAATGATGAGTAATACAGACAACAAAATATAAATGAATTATCTTTCTTATGTCGCAATGTTATTTGTTGAATACTTAATGAACCATCTAAATTACCTTGTTGCATTTTAATTGATACAATTCTTCCCTATTTTCTTCTTTCCCATTCTTCCCTTCCACGAGTGTATATATTGTGGTCATACTTTAAAATTTGATCCAAAATCTTGTTGAAACATCATTCCCGAGAAGAAAATACAATCAGAAAATTAAAATCCAAAGTTCAAAAATTGAAACTTGATACTTTGAGTTCTAGTCCATTGAAAATGAACTACCATGTTGAGTCACCATTTGTTGACTCACAATTTTTCACCTACCACAAGAGCTTGCAAATCATTGCGAATCCTATAAAATATTTATAAAAAAAATTATAACTATAATAGGTGGGGTCTCCTAGGGAAAAGAACTAAATTTATTTGGCATTTACCTTCTCAACATTATGGCATGGCCTTGTTATGGATTGTCATCATTGAGAAGGTATCAAAGAAGTTATTTATTAGAGATCAGTTTGGCTTGGTATATATGGAGTTATGGTCCTTTGATTTTACATGGTTATATGCTCACTACACTCAATGGAATTGAACGTTTGAGGCATTGCAATTCAATAATCATGCAAAACATGGTATTTGTTTGGTATAACAAGTTTTGGGTTAGCAGGTTGTTTTTCTCAAAGTATATATAGTGGTATATCTATAAACTTGTGAGGCATAAATATTTTGAATAGGTCCATGGAAATATACCTTTGATGAACATACAATATTTCTTAATTCATGAGACATTATGATCCAGGTGGATATAGGTGGTCACCCACCTACTCCAGTTGCCTCACATGAAGTTTTCATCTTGGAATTTATTTTCCTAGCTTTTCGGGTCTTGAACTTCAGGGGACATTTTGAGGCCCTAAACAACATTTTTAGGGATTTCCAAAATCACTCTAAACTATAAATTAGAGTGTGATGACATAATGTGTATTCTACGGATATGCCTTTCCAATGGGCTATCGTGAACCTAAAATGGAGATTGTATACAAAAGTTATGACCCCGGGAAGTTGGTGTACCAACTTACCCCAACAGGGCCCACAAGACTTTTGGCGTTTCATCTCTTAGGGTTAGGTTTTTGGATTTATAGGGGTTTCCCACTCATGTTTTAATGTAAAAATTCCTTTGGATCCTCATTGTACTCATCTTACTATGAACAAGCGAAACCACCACATCTCTTCTTAGAGATAAGTAGCCTCCATTCCCGCAAGCTTGTTTTTAGTCTGTATTTTACAGTTTTAGCACTTTCTCTTTATTAATATAAATCAAGTTTTGTTGTATCTTTGTGTATTTCTCTACGTTTCATATGTATTTAATTTTGTTCTATTTTTAAGTCTGGATCAGTGGTATCGGAGTGGTCTTCTCCGTGTTGTCCCTAGTGCATGTCCACAATGAGGTCAAGGTACAGAGAGTTGGGTCTCGAGCTTGTTTCTCTTGAGGACAAAATATATTTCACACCCAAGAGACCTTCCATGGTGGGAGAAAATAAAGATGATGGGACGGGAGATCATATCAAATTGTTTCTTGAAGAAGCCCTTGTGCAATAGAGGAACAAGACGATGGATATTTTTGAGCAAATCCTTCGACGAATACCAACATGCAACGCATCTTCCTTGAGCAGAAGCGTCACCCCTTTAAAGGTACATATTGACTTTGATATTCCTATATTTGAAGTTCAGATAGATGCAGATTTTGTAGACAAATGGTTGAATCTATTAGAAGGGTATTTTTATGTCCATCACTTTTCCAATAGAGAAAATATGACATATGTGCTCCTCAAAGTCATTCCCCATGTCAAATATTGGTGGGAAACATTATGTGAGAAAAAGGAGACAGAGGAACCCTTATTTTTTACAGTCCCACTCACCTGGGAGTCCTTCGGGGATGTTATTAAGGAAAAATACTACCTTGTTGGAAGTTATGATGACATGTACATAAGATGGACCACACTGCATCAGGAAAGGGACCAAGTTGTGCGCGAGTTCACAACTATCTTACATAACTTGCACACCAAGATGGGTATCAAATATTATGAGCAACATCTAGTGCTCAAGTACAGTGGTGGTCTGCATAGATACATCTAAACAGAAATGGATTTTCTGGACATATCATCCTTGGGAACAACCTACTAATATGCTATCAAAATCAAACAGAAGTTCAAACAAAAGATGCAGAAGTTTGGGTCTAGGAACCCCTCACAACAAAAGTAGGGAAAAGGCAACCCCAATCTGCAGAACAAAGGGTAGAGAAAAGAAGGACAACCTCAGGAAAACCAATCTTAGTTGCAACCAAATAAGGACAATGGAAAGACGAATAAATACACTGGGAAGTGGTGTGATTTCCATAAAATCCATTGGCATAACACCATTGCTTGTCGCTCAAAGTATTCATTGGTGGCTGAGATGAAATCCTTTGAGTCAGATGTGGGTTTTGACTCTGAGTCAAAACCGGAAAAGGGGAGGCAGATCATTGATGCAAAACCTAATGCCACTATTGCTACCACCAAGATCCATCACGGTGAACCTAATGAGCCAGAGGAAGGCAAGTGCCTCTTTCATTCACAGATGTGGATGAAGGGTACTCTGCTACAATTCATCGTCGATAGAGGTAGCCAAAAGAACCTCATCTCAGATAAATTCATCAAGTGGTTGGCCATGCCAACAATGCCGCACCCTCAACCATACACCATCGGAGGTATTATGAGGTATTATGTCAAGCCCTTCAAATATGAGGTATTATGTGATGCCACCCTCCTTGAAGTCTGTGATGTTATTTTGGGAAAACCTTATTTATGGAAATGTCATGTTGTATATGATTCTAGGCCTCGTATTGTTATCATTACTTTGGATAGGAAATTGTACAATATACTTGAGGTCATACCACCTACTGCCATTTCCTTGATCTCTGTCAAGCAATGTAGGAATCTCATCTCTCAGACTGGGAGTTGTTTCTTATTTGTGGTTCACACTCAAAGTGAGTGGAAGGTTACGGCCACATCCATGGCCTCTGTGGTCGATCTATCCATGCTTAAAAAGCAAGTGGATAAGTTCATGGAAGAATACAAAGACATTTTCTCCTCACTCACTGTGGGACCTCTACACTGTCAAGTCAAGAACTCAATCGATATGACCCCTGATGCTCCGCTACCCAATGGGCTAGTCCATCGCCACTCTCTATTAGAAAATGAGGATATCAAGAACTAGATCCAAGAATGGCTCCAAAAGGGACACATATGACCCAAATCATCACCTTATGAAAGCCCAATCATGCTTGTGTAGAAGAAATACAGGACCTGACGACTCTGCATTGATTATCGGGCCCAAAATAAAATCACAGTCAAGAATGGGTACCCGATTCCCTGCATCGACGATCTCCTTGACTAGCTCAAGGAGGCCAAATAATTCACTAAGATTGATCTGAAGTCTGGCTACCACCAGGTCTCAATAGAGAAGACAGATGTATGGAAGGCTGCCTTCAAGTCCAAATAATATTTTTTTGAATGGTTGTTCATGCCCTTTGGTCTGACGAATGCCCCAACAACTTTCATGAGGATGATGGATGATATATTTTGGCCTTACACCAATTCTTTTTTGGTGGTGTATATTGATGACATCCTCATCTACAACAATATTTGGGAGGAACACTTACATCACATTCAGTAGGTTTTTCACACTCTGCGACATCACAAGATGTATGCAAATTTGGAAAAATGATCCTCCGACATGGACATGGTCTAGTACCTATGATACATTGTTGATGAGCATGGTGTGCATGTGGATCCATCCAATATCTAGGTCATTTGTCACTGGATATCCTCGATCACACTCGCTGAGCTTCATAGCTTCTTAGGCCTTGCCAATTTATATCGCAGGTTCTTGTTGGGAATCTCCCACATTGCATGGGCTCTTAGTCAAGTAACTAGGGGTGTTGGAAAGGAAAATTTTGTGTGGGGTCTATCACAACAATAGGTGTTTGATGACTTGAATCAAATATTGTGCTCAGCCCCAATGCTCTCATTACCTGACTTGTAACAACCCTTTGAGATCGATATATATGCTTAATACTATGGTGTGGACGCAGTCCTCACTCAACACGAGCACCCTCTGGCATATCATAGTGAGACACTTTTAGATGTCATTCATAAGTACCCTACTTACAACAAATAAATGTAATCCATTGTGAAATCATGCCTCCAATGGAGGCATTACATTATCAGGAAGGATACGGTCATCCACATTGATCATAAGTCATTACAATTCATGCATACATAGGGAAAATTGCAGACTGACCACCATCAGAATTGGTCTATGTACTTGCAGCAATTCCATCTCAACATCAAGTACAAGATAGGTAGCACCAATCACGTCATTGATTTCCTCGACATACCTCAAGTTGTAGAACTTACCATGGTGCTAAACTCCTGCAGCCATGAGACCTCTTGATGGCCCCAACTCTATGAGAGTGATCCTGACTTCACCGTTACCTACCAGATGTTGGGTGCAAACACATATGTCATTGATTTCCATCTGCAGGATGGGATGATGTGTCATCTAGAACATCTCTATGTTCCATCAAGTGATCGAGTGAAGATGATTTTGGAATCACACTACAGTCAGATGGCAGGACACTTCGTTGTAGAGAAGACAATGGAAGTGTTGTAGCAACATTTGTATTGGATGAAACTTCGACAGGATGTCAACAAGTATATCAGGTCATGTACGGCTTGCGTCATTGAAAAAATGACCATTAAGAAAGAAGGCATGTACACACCTATTCCTACTCCCAATGGGCCTTGGGAATCCATCTCAATGGAATACATGTTGGTCCTTGCTTCCACCAAGCGGGGCAATGATTTTGTTTTTGTGGTGGTTGATCATTTTTCCAAAATGGCGATCATAGTTGCCTACAAGAAGAGAATTAAAGTGGAGGCCACTTCCAAGATCTTCTTCAAACGAGTGTGCATACATTTTGGGATACCACAAACCATTATCTTAGATTGGGACAATCGATTCCTCAGTACATTTTTTTGGAGCCTCTGGTCACTATTGGACACCAATCTCACCAAATTCACTACCTTCCACTCCCAGACGAATGGCCAAACTGAGGTCATCAACCAAATGGTCGTGCATATCCTACACATGTACAATTCCAAGATCCTCGCACATGGGATGATATTCTTCCCTATGTTCAACACAACTACAACAAGGCCATACATATCCCAACCGGCCATAGCCCCTTTCAAGTGGGTTTGGGATTTCAACCATTGGGTCCCATGGATGTTACACTACCCCTTGCGGCCACCCAGGAGGAATCATCTCATAATAAAACTAAAGCCGAGAAATCCACCTAGTTCATTGAACAAATCCAGCACATCTTCCAACAAGTTCAGGATATTTTATAGAATTCCAGTTCCAAGTACAAGCGGGGCCATGATCAACATCGGGTGCCACACGAGTTTCAGGTGGGAGATAAATTTTGGTTGCACTTGCAGAAAGAAATATTTACATGGCCCCATCGGAAGATTTATCCACTCCATTATGGACCTTACACCATCACCAAGGATGTGGTTGACAATTATTCTGAGCTCAACATTCCCCCCTTCCTTGGCTTGCACCCAGTATTTAATGTGGATCTCTTTTGGCCATATTTTCCACCATTGTTGGACACATTAGAGATAGTAGAACAATTGACACCAACATAGATCAAACCTGAATACATGGAAAAGTCATCCACTGTTCATATCATGGAGACACGGGTCAAGGGAACTCGCCAACAAAATCTTCATCTTTATCGGGTTGTCAAAGAAGGGAAGCTCCTGTGCCAAGAAAAGTGGCTCACCTGGGGCCAATTTCAAAAGAAATTTACTCATCTGATGGGGGAACTAAATGCAATGGAGACGATTATTTCCTAACGGGGGGAGATTGATATAGGTGGATATCGGTGACCACCCACCTATTCCAACTGGATAACATGCATTTTTCATCTTGGCATTTATTTTCCTATCTTTTCTGGTCCTGAACTTCTGGGGTCGTTTTGAGGCCTTAAACAACATTTTTAGGTATTTCCACAATCACAATGTAAATGAAGTTACAGTATAATGGCATAATGTGTAGTCCTCAGATAGGCCTTTCATAAAGTCTATCATGCATCTAAAACAGAGATCGTATGCAAAAGTTATGACCACGGGAAGTTGATGTCCCATCTTACCCCAACGGAGCCCACATGAATTTTGGCATTTCATCTCCTAGGGTTAGTTTTTTGGATTTATAGGGTTTTCCCACTCATTTTTTGATGTAAAAGTGCATTTGGAGCCTCATTGTATTCATCTTCTTGCGAGCGAACGCAACTACCACATCTCTTCTCAGAGATAAGTTGCCTCCATTCCTGCAAGCTTCTTTTCAGTCTGTATTTTACAGTTTTGTCACTTTCTCTTTATTAATGTAAATCAAGTTTTGTTATATATTTGTGGATTTCTTTGTTTCGCATCGATATTTCATTTCATTCCATTTTTAAGTCTGGATCACATTAGAACTATGGTAAACATAATATATAAAGTATATATATTATGGGCACTTGCATGAGATATGGTTTGGTTATAAGTCAAGGCTCGTCATCATAACAAATTTGATCCAACATAAAATTGGTGATAACATATGAATGAACAACATTCACATGCATTATGATATAGTTTTTTGATTTGGTTGATGTTTGTGGAGGTTGTCAATCAACATGCATCATAAAAGAATGGGGAATTGGTATCATAAACTAATGACACATTATACTTTTGAGTTGGGTTTGATATGATAGTGGTGTCATATGTGCTTTGAGTTGGGCATTGTGTCATCCATGCATTGATGTTAAGGTGACATGGGCATTAATTCCACTAGGCCCATGCTTTACCACCTTGGATCTCTCTAGGGTTCTCACCATTTGATGATTTTGGTTCGAACTAGAAAATAACTTCTCTTTGTCTCAATAAGCTACCATTTGTGTTCATTGCTACAATTGTTTTAGAGATTAAAGACATGGTATAAATCTACAAAAGGTGAGGTAGTACTCTCACAACTCTTAAATGTTTCCTTACAAGATGAATTCTTATTAAATGGTTAATTTTGGATTTCGTTAGCTAGTAGCAAGTCTAAAAGTTGTATTCCCTGTCTTTCACCCATAAGTCATTATTTGGAATTTGAGAAGGCTAAAGCAGTTTTTCTAAAGTTTGTTATTGTAGAAAACGATTTGTGGTTTTTTAAATTTCAGTCATTGTTATGGATTTGTATGCTTTTTGAATACGTGTTGCTACCCTCTAGTTCATATTATCATTTTCCATATTTTATACATTTCTTGGAATATTTTTACTGCAGAAAAGGGTTGTAAGGAATGTTATCACTGAAATTTCGTCCGCACAGGGCGACAAGAACTCAACATCATCAACACAGAAAAACAATCATCCATGGCACAAGGAT
>SNQJ01S0128442.1:0-26001 GCA_010110895.2 Picea sitchensis | reverse complement strand
CTTCACCATGTCATGGAAAAGTGAAGCCTATTTGAGGTAACCCCTTTCCATTGCGCACTTTTATAACATAAGTGGCTTTATTTCTTTCCTTGGATACTTCGTCCCTAGTTTCCAATTCATAACTAGCAACCCTTCTAAGTCCTTATAGGCTAGTCCCTATAGATGAGTTACCCATCCCTATGGCTCACACCTCACTTCACCTTGTGATATCCTTATTCTCTTCTGCATAAAGCTTTGTATATATCAACACATTTCTTCCTTCAATGCTATGGAGTCTTACCTTACCTTTATGTCCCCATTAATGACATTCTTCACCTACTGGCTTCATGTTTTATGCAAGAATCCTTGTTATTTTGTTCTTGCAAGGCATTCAGACTTTACAGTAGTTGAATATTATCTTTGGCTCTGATCTTCTTGATTCCTTTATCCACTTTTCATTACTTTCTCTATAGTTCAACACTTCCCCCTACAAGCTCTTTATTGTCTCAACCAATTCTACAAGCTCTACGTTGCTTCCCTATCCATTGGACCCTCGAGAAATATATCATTTCATTGGGAGCATATCGGTCCTGAGTGGACAAGCAAGGTTTCACAGTGAATTACTCAATGAAGTGAAGAAGAAGTGTTCAAAATTTGAGAAATACAATAGACAACTAGAGATAATGGAAAAGGACTCCATAATGATAATGGTTAATCTATTTCAAGGATATTGCAATATCAAGGTGATGGAATGATATGACTATCCCATTCCAAGGTGTTGTAAAGTTCTGGAAAGATAAGGTTGGAACATGGTTTCCTAAGTGGAGGCAACTACCAATAGGGCATATTGGCTAGAATTGTAAGATGGTCGAGTGGGACTTGGTTGGAAAATGTTCAGATCAAGGAAAAAAATGCACATATGAACACAATGACAATTCATAGGGCCACAAGGATCTAGAGGGATTCGAGGATGGCTACACATAGCACAAGAAGTTGAAATAGATATGCATTGAAGTGCATATTGAAAGTGATGTGTTATGCATACAATGGACTTAGAATGCATCTGCATGAGTAGACATGATGAGATTAAATGCTTGGTGCATATTATTGTACATTATTGCATGTGGGAATGCTTGGAGATGCATATGGTATGATTATAGACTAAGAGTAGTCTGTCGATATATATGTGAAATAATTAAGCTATGATCATTGGATATGACTAATGATGGATTGCGTATCCAGGAAAATTGTTTATAGCATGGTTGAAGATGTTGATGGTGTTGTCGTTGCATACGAAATCCATTCGTATGAAGATAAATGAGGATGTTAAGAATGTTGATCAAGAATTTGGAAAAGGGATCCTACGAGATTCTACAAATGCCAGTTGATTAGGTAGTATCAAGTAATTTGATAACAACCATGCATGTATGAAATTGGTTGATTATAATGCATAAAATCTAAAGGGAATTGAGGTAAGAGTTCCCTTAGTTAAAAATCTTGTATTTTAAATTAACGAGTAAAGGAAGTGGGCTTTGAGTATACAAATGTTGTTTAATGTTGGAATGCAATTATATGATATTTAATTGCATATTATGTTATGTTGGTTATGAGATCATAACCAAGTCAAGTCAGGGGACATTCTCCTACTATAACAAAGAATGCCAATAGATCTATCCATGTGTGAGGCCACATTGTGGTTGGATTTGGAAGGGCTATAGTGTAGTGCAAGTACTTAATGGTCTTCCCCTGTATAACCGATGTTTTGACTGCAACCTATTTGCCGACACTAAAAAGAACCAGATGATTATATTCCTAGTGTTGTGTATGGGTCAAAGAGGAATATATCCAAATGCTCGATCAAGTAAAAGGGAAGAGTTTGGAGGATATGTTGAGGCATTGGCTAGACTTTCCAACTCACCATGGTGGAATACATGACATAGATATGTGGTATTCCAGAGTCAATACAAGGATTCATTGTGGAAATGTGGCCATGGGTATTGACACATTGGTTATCAGCAATGTTTGACTCAATGTTGCCCTTATCGTAATCAGGAATTTATTGTCGAGGGTCCAAAATTGAAATTATTGGAAATATCTGGGAAAATATCATAAATTATTGGAAAACTTAAAAAAATACAAAAACTATAATTATTTTTTCAATTTTTTAAACTTCCAAAGAAACATCAACATCAAACAAACACATTGTCACATAAATATGAAAATAAAACTGCAATATAATATGTATATGATGTCAAGTGGTCCATCAAACATCGATATTAGAATATGATATCAATCTTGACTCTTGAGTCATAAGTCTTGAGTTATGACAGGGTAATACAAAATCACATCAAAACTAAAATAAATGTTTCTCATGAGATGATCATCATGAGGCATCTAGATTCTATATACACTAAGGATAATCATAGAGAAATAAGAAGGCATGGTTGAGGATTAGGTTTCCACTACCCCTAAGAAGCTTGTGGTTCCCATGTTGTTCCTCAATTCTTCCCTCTTATTTTTCTTCCTAGTAATATCAAGAATTGAGTTCTTTGCAACAAGGACAACATTTGGGGTAGTTGGAAGGAAAATTTCCACTTCATGCCCTGGGAATTTGGCAAGGTGGTATTTCAAGCAGTTGATTATGCCATACATTGATCCAGGTGGATATAGGTGGCCACCCACCTATTCCAACTGGCTCCTCTTGACATTTTTTAGTTCAACACGTTCTTTTGTACTTATTTGTAATTGTGGGTTCTACACTTTCAAGGCTGTATGAATCCCTACACATCTTCCAGGTGGATATTGGTGGCCTTCCACCTAATCCAACTGGATTATTTTGTATGTTTTCATGTTAGTGCATCTTTTTGTACTTCCAGGGCTGTTTTGGGGCCCTAAACAATGTTTTTTGGGCTCACCACAATCAAATTAGAGACAGAGTTAGAGTTTGATGGAATAATGCGTAGTTATCAAAAATACCTTTCCAACGGGCTATCATGCGCCTAAAACGGAGTTCGTATACAAAAGTTATGACACCAGGAAGTTGAGGTACCAACTTACCCATAGGGGCCCACATAACTTTTGGCGTTTCATATCCTAGGGTTAGGTTTTTGGATGTATAGGGTTTTGGAATTCATGAGTAATGTTAAAAAGGCATTTGGAGCCTCATTTTAACCATTCTTCTCAGACGGATGCATGTAGTAGCCACATTTGTTCTCAGAGATAGCTACCACCATTCAAGCAAGTGTTTCAGTTATGCAATTTTATAGTTTTAGCCTATTTCATTTATTCAATAGAATATATTGTTCACTGGATATTTGTGTTGTTATTCATATCTCTGTGTTTATTGTATTCAGTCTGTGAATCAGTTCGTTCTGCTCCTAAATCTGTATCAGTGGTATCAGAGTGGTTTTCTCTTCATTTATTTTTCTTCATGCATGTCCCTGACAAGATCTGGGTACAAGAAGTTGGGACTCGAACCAATCGAGCCTTTGGAAGATCAGTCACACCGATCTCGACAACAACCCATGGGGGAAGAAAAGAAAGATGATGGAGCAGGAGATCATTTTAAAAATGTTTCTCAAGGAAGCCCTTGCACGAAATGATGGACAAATTTACGTATATCCTTCGGCGGCTGCCCACAGAAGAAGCATCTTCATTAAGTGGCCATGCAACCCCCTTCAAGGTATAGGTAAATTTTGATATAACATTATTTGAAGGACTGATAGATGCAGATGTTGTAGGTTGAATCTGATCGAAGGGTATTTTTCAGTCCACAATTTTTCCGATAGGGAAAATATTACTTTTGCACTCCTCAAGGTCGTCCCCCATGTTAAGGACTGATGGGATACTTACTCTGAGAAAAGGGCCATAGAGGAATCTGCAATATTTGTGGTTTTTCCTACATGGGATTCCTTTCGGGATGCCATTAAAGAACAATACTACCCTGTTGGAAGCTACGAGGACCAGTACACCAGATGGACCACCTTGCGTTAGGAAAGGGACAAGATAGTACCAGATTTCACCAATATTTTCCATACCCTACGCACCAAATTGGGTATCAAAGACTCTGAGAGACATCTGGTTCTCAAATACCTTGGTTGTTTGCATATATACATTCAAACAAAAATGAATTTTCTAGACATCGCCTCATTGGGTACGACTTATAGATACATTGTCAAGATCGAGCATAAATTTAAGCAAAAGAGGAAAGAGTTTGGATTTGCAAACTCCTCACAGTCAAAGCAAGGCAAAGGCAGCCTCAACCCACATAGCAAGGGACAGAGAAAATATAGCCACTCTCAGGACAACCAGTCCAAGCCCCAACACAAGAAGGGAAATGAGAAGTCGAAGAAGGACACGGGAAAATGGTGTGAATACCATAAAATCCCTTGGCACAACACTAAAGAATGTCACTCCAAGAAGTCACTCGTGGTCGAGCTGAAGGCTTCCTATTTAGAGGCCTATTCTGACTCTGAATCAAATCCAGAATGAGGGAAGCAAATTATCGATGTTGAACCCAGTGCCACTGTCGCTACCACCAAGGTCTAGCCAGGCGAACCAGAATAACCAAAAGAAGGGGAACGCCTCTTTCATTCACAGATGTGGGTAAAGGGGGCTTTGATTCATTTCATTGTCGATAACGACAATCAGAAGAACCTAATTTCAGCAAAGGTCGTCAAGCAGATGGACCTTCCGATGACACCGCACCCGTAGCCCTACATCAACGGATAGCTTCGCCAAGTAAGAGATCTTCGGGTCAGGCAACAGTGTTGTCTGCCCTACAACATCAAGCCTTTCAAAGATGAGGTATTGTGTAATATTTCTCCCCTTGAAGTTTGTGATGTTCTTTTAGGAAAACCATATTTTTGGAAGCGTCATGTTGTGTATGAGTCTAGACCCCGCAGTGTTATTATTACTTTGAGTAGACAATTGTACATGATACTAGAGGTAGCGTTGCCTACCTCTATTTCTTTAATCTCTGCTAAGCAATGTAGTAAGGTCATTTCACAGACCGGGAAGTTAGTCTTCTTTGTGATCTGTGCTCATAGTAAGCATAAGGTCGCCACCACATCTGTGGCCTCTACACAGATCCTCTCTTTGCAGCAGAAGCAAGTGGACAGGATTGTGGAAGAGTACAGAGACATCTTCTCCTCACCCATTGGGGTACCGACGCACTGCTAAGTCAAGCATCCAATTGATCTAACCCCCAGTGCACCTTTGCCTAATGGACCAGTCTATCCTCACTCGCTGATGGAAAATGATGAAATCAAGCGTTATATCCAAGAGCTCATTCAAAAGGGGCACATTAAACCCAACTCCTCCCCTTGCAGAAGCCCAAATGTACTGGTGTAGAAGAAGGATGGGACCTGACAACTCTGCATTGATTATAGAGCATTAAACAAAATCACAGTCAGGAATCGGTACCCAATTCCCAGGATTGATGACTTTCTTGAACAACTCAAGTGGGCAAAGTTCTTCAGCAAGATTGACCTAAAGTCTGGCTACCACCAGGTTCCCATCGAACCAACTGATGTATGGAAGACAACTTTCAAATCTAAAGAAGGTCTCTTCGAATGGCTGGTCATGCCCTTTGGCTTAACAAATGCACCAACCACTTTCATGAGGTTGATGGATGATGTATTGAGACCCTTCACCAACTCTTTTGTGGTGGTATATTTGGATGACATCCTCATCTTCAGCAGAACTTGGGAGGAGCACATGTGGCATATTCAATAGGTTTTGAGCACTCTATGAAAATACAAGCTATATGCCAATTTGGAAAAATTCTCCTTTGGCATGAACAAGGTCCAATATTTTGACTACATTGTTGATGAGCATGGGGTACATGTTGATCCAGTTAAGATCCAAGTCATCCATGACTGGCCAGCCTCGACCACACTAATCGAGCTTCAGAGCTTCTTGGGACTGGCCAAATTCTACCGATGGTTCGTGTTGGGATTCTCCCATATTGCATTGGCCCTCAACCAAGTGACCAAGGGTGGTGGTAGGGAAAATTTCATGTGGGGGAAGGAACAATAATGAGAATTCGATGATCTGAAGCATCGCTTGTGCTCAACTCTACTACTCTCCTTGCCCAATCTACAAAAACCATTCGATATTGAGACTGATGCATCTGACTATGTTGTAGACACAATTCTCACTCATCACGGTCATCCAGTGGTATACCATAGTGAGACACTCTCATATACTGTCTAGAAACACCCCACCTATGACAAGGAAATGTGTTCCATTGTACAATCCTGTCGTCAATGGAAACATTACATTCTGGGAAGGAGATGATCATCCACATTGATCACAAGCTTCTACAGTTCATACAAACACATGGGAAGTTGTAGAATGACTTCCATCAAAAGTGGTCCACCTACCTGCAACAGTTCCATATCAACAACAAGTATAAGATAGGTAGCACAAATCGTGTCGTCGACTGCCTCAGTCTACCTCCCATGGTTTCACTCACCACTGTGCTCCATTCCTGTGGACATGAGGCATCTGAGTGGCCCCAACTTTATCAGCAAGATCCAGACTTCGCCACCACCTATCAACTCTTGGGTACAGGCATGAATGTCACCGATTTTCAGATTCGTGACAGACTGTTATGCCATCTGGTCCATCTATGTGTTCCTGCAAGAGAGCGTGCAAATTTGATTTGGGAATCCCACTACATTTAGATGGTAGGACATATTGGCGTGGAGAAAACTATGTCCTTTCTACAGAAACATTTTTATTGGCCAAAACTTCGACATGACGTCAACAAGTATATCAAACCTTGCACTTCCTATGTCATTGGCAAGCCAACCATTAAGAAGCAAGGCTTATACACCCCTCTTCCTACCCACGAGAAGCCTTGGGAATCCATATCTATGGATTACATGTCTGGCCTTCCGTCCACCAAGCAAGAAAATAATTATACATTTGTGGTTGTTGATCGGTTTTTGAAGATTGTCATCCTCACGGCCTGTAAGAAGAACATCATAGTGAAAGATACTACCAAGCTCTTCTTCGAACGAGTGTGGGTCCATTTTTGGATAACACATACCATCATCTCTGACCAGGATAGTAGGTTCCTCAACACCTTTTGGCTGAGTCTCTGGTCATTGTTGGACACCAAGCTCACTAAATCCACTGCTTTCCACCCCCAAACAGACGACCAAACAAAGGTCGCCAATTGGATGATTGTGCACATCCTGCACATGTACAACTCTAATCATCTGCGTACATGGGATGAGTATGTTCAACACAATTACAACATGGATCTCCATAGCTCCATCATCCATAGCCCATTTTAGGTGGGGATGGGATTCCAACCCTTGGGTCCCATTGATGTTGCATTGCCTATTGCAACCACACAGATAGAATCTTCACATGTTCAGTCTGAGACTGAAAAATCCACCAGATTCATTGATCGGATTCAGCACATCTGCCAACAGATCCATGATATTTTGTAGAAATCCAATGCTAAGTACAAGCAACACCATGATCAACACAGGGTACCACACCAATTTTAGGTTGGAGAAAAGGTTTGGTTACATTTACAGAAAGAGCGTGTTACAGGGCCCCATCAGAAGCTTTTCCCACTTCGCTATGTGCCTTATACTATCACCAAGGTTGTGGATAGAAATTATTTTGAGCTCAACACTCCACCCTTCCTTGGCTTGCACCCAATGTTCAATGTGGACCTCCTTCGACCATATTTTCCACCAATATTGGACACCTCAGAGATCGCAGAACAACTGACACCAGCAGAGCTCAACCCTGACTACATGGAACATGCATCCATTGATAATATAGTGGATATACATGTCAAGGGCACTCGCCAGCAGAGTATCCATCCTTATCGGGTTGTCAAGGCAGGGCAACTCCTCCACCAAGGAAAGTGGCTCACCCGAGGCCAAATTCAGCAGAAGTTTCCTCACCTAATGGGTAACTCAACGCAATGGATATCATTGCTTCCTAAGGGGGGAGGACTGATCTAGGTGCATATTGGTGGCCACCCACCTATTCCAACTGGATCCTCTTAACAGTTTTTAGTTCAACACATTCTTCTGTACTTCTTTGTAATTGTGGGTTATACACTTTTGGGTTTGTCTGAATCCCTACACATCTTCTGGGTGGATACTTGTGTCCTCCCACCTAATCCAACTAGCTTATTTTGTATGTTTTCATGTCAACACATCTTTCTGTACTTCTAGGGCCGTTTTTGGGCCCTAAACAGTGTTTTTTTGGCTCGCCACAATTAAACTGTAGACATAGCCCAAGTTTGACAGTGTAATGCTTAGTTCTCGGAAATACCTTTCCAACAAGCTATCACGCGTCTAAAAAGGAGGTCGTATGCAAAAGTTACGACCCCGAGAAGTTGAGGTACCAACTTACCCATAGGGGCCCACATAACTTTTGGCATTTCATCTCCTAGGATTAGGTTTTTGGATGTCTAGGGTTTTGGCATTCATGAGTAATGTTAAAAATTCCTATGGATCCTCATTGTAATCATTCTTCTCAGGCGGATGCGCGTAGCAACCACATCTCTTCTCAGAGATAGGTACCATCATTCGAGCAAGTGTTTTAGTTCTGTAGTTTTACAGTTTCGACCTATTTCATTTATTCAATAGAAGATATTGTTCACTGGATATTTGTGTTGTTCTTTATATCTCTGTGTTTATTGTATTCAGCCTATTAATTAGTTCGTTTCGCTCCTAAATCCGGATCATACATTTCCTTTCCACATAGCTTACAACTCATCTTTGTTCTATTATGACCCATTGGTTCACCATACTCCCATATTGGATCCATTTTGTTGAGCACTAATTAAATCTTTAAAATTTAAACCTATGGAACAAAACAAATGGGGAAATTCAAAATCCAGATCCACAAATTTCAAAACACTTGAAAAATGTTGCAATTATATCATAGCTACATAAGTGTTAAATCTCCCAACCATATACTAAATTTTGAAAAACAAAGAAATGAAAGGCATACATTTTTCTACAAACATAGGAATATGGATATGGTAGATTGGACTAGATCCCCACTCCATAAATGCTTAGTTGATGGAAATGAAAACTATGGATTTCCCCTTGTTTTCTAGATGGAAAATTATCACAATACCCTAATATCTCAATACCCCTAGGCACCATTTTCAAAATGAGAGAAAAAAACATGAAATCGCAAGTTAAAGGTGAAAAAAACAGAAAGAAATGCAACAAATCGATAATTTCCTTCGACTCACGATATTATCGAAAATTAATGTGATAATTTCAAATTATCGTAATTATCATGACATATTCCAACAATTATATCAACAAGATTTTATTCGGTGATAATATCATGATAAATATGATATTATCATGATACATGCAACACTGGTTTGATTGTGTTATATCTTTAGTGTGCTAGATAATGCATATATAGGGAATGATTGTTTCATTCCATTTTATATGAATAATAATTGGAAGTGATTATATTGTTGGTAAGATACAATTCTAAGATCATTTCATGAGTTGTCTTAAAGGTGCAATAAAGTATAATGTGCATAAATACTGACAATTCATTTGGTTGAACAAAAGTTGAGGAAAAACTGCAAGAATGATGTAGGAGCATCCTGCCTCCAAAATCTTGTACATTTGGTAGAGACTTAGGGGGTATTTTATTTCCTAGGGAGTTGGTTTCCTAGGTATGATTTATTGTATTCTTCTATGTTTTAATGATTTCTAGAAGAAGACATAGGATTTGAGAGTGAGGATTTGATTTGTAAATGTTCTCGAATGTATGAGAACATGAGAGGGATCTTAGGATAATAAATCTTTGAGTGATTTGTGGATCAGAGAGGATCCTTAGGGATTGATTGTTGAGTGGATTGTGGATATGAACTAGAATTGGTTTCAAAATCCTTGTGTATAATATTGTAAGCCTTAGAGGCATTCGTAGGTGGCCAAACGAATGTAGATTAGGAAAAATAGAGTGTGGCCAATTGAATGGAAATTAGGCCAGGAAGAGGGTGTGGCCAAACAAATGTGAATTAGTTCAAAGAAATAGAAGAAATACCTATTGATTGTGATCTAGGTCAGAGAAGGAATTGAAGAGCCTTACGTAAACCTTGTGTACAATGCATGTATGATTAAGGAAAGGAATACTTTGTTTCGAGTATCATTGAGGAAGTTTTTGTTCATTATGTGTGTTGAGAATCTCTGTCATCTTGAATATTATGTCTCTGTGGAAATAGGTATTGGAAACCCCTGTAGATCGGTGTAAAGGTTGAATTGTAGACCTTAGAGTTTTGTTGCAAGTTTTGAGGGAGAGGAGTCTCAGGGGAACAAAACCTCTGAAGGATATCATTAATGTGATCATCGATCACTGTAAAGGATCGATGGCCCTATTGTCATTGCAGGTGCGCAACTGAAGATAGAGATCATGGAAGAGGTTATAGTCATCGTCGAACTCTTGGTATCAATTGTGGATCATTGGATGAAAGAGAGAGTCCAACAAATTCTAGAGAAGGCTGGACCGTTAGATCAAAGGTCAAGAAAACGAGAGTTGTTCGATGCAGTTGAAAATCCAATGAGCAATCTCAACAGTTAGGTCTACCCTTGATTAAGTCCCAACCGTGGATCAAGAGCGGAGAAGAGTTGTACGATGAGAATATATGACCATCCATAAAAAGGGAGATCAACAATGGAGAAGTAAAGCGCAAATCAAATTTGCACGGGTATTAATTTCCAGGAGGGTGAGCACTATTAATCTAGACCGTCGGTTGGTTTAGTGACGTGTCAAGCCAGGATTAATGCACGCAATGGAATTTTGTTAGCGCGCCACCTTGTTGGAGTAGCGTGAAGCGTTCATCTCATCGACTGATTAAAATGTGGCCTTCGGATCATCTTTAAGGTTAATGATCAACCCAACCTTTGATCGTGAATTGTAAGAGAGATCTACAATTAGGATAAGAGCTCCGAAGAAGTAAGTGCCCAATGTTTAAGTTCTCGGTCATGTCCATTGATCGCATGGTTGAAGGATAGGAGCTCAGGCTTAGATTTTCTCTATATATATAGCAAGCGCCTTTTTAGGTTGGGTTATGGTCCTAGCCCTTGGCCATGAGAAATAAGGTAAGTGCATGAGGGCTTAACCTATTATATGATTTTAGACAAATCCTTGGACACCCCATTGTGGGTTTAATGAGAAACAGATCACATATAAGCTATCATACTATGGGAAGACCTGGTAGGTCGCTATCAAGTGAAATCAGAGAAATTTAAAATCTCTTTGAGGTTGGAGGATAACATCAAAGAAAATTATTTTCTCATTTGAATGTTGCATGTATTGTTACTGTGAAATTGGTGCAAAGAATTTGGTAAGAATTGACAGAGCAATATTGAGATATTGGGGAAAGAGAAAGAACAATGATATTCTTTAAGGCTACAAAGACAAGCCTCCTACTTTGAAAGGACATCAAAGGAGAAGTTGCAGGAGATTTCAGAGAGATGGTATTCCCTTATAAGAGAAATTTCTTTTGAATGATTTCTAAGTAAGTGTACTTTTGAGTACAATTGATGCAGAGATATTGTACAGAGGAGATCAGATTCAATGAAATATGACAAGACAAGGCAGATGAATTGATTCAGAGGAATGAATCAAAAGGAGTCAAGATCATGAACATATATTGAATGTGTTGATTTTATGTGTTTGAATTAACTTTGGTTTAAAGGTTGTGTTTGCAGGTTATAGAAGAGAAGGAAATGATTTGATAGAAACTATGACAACTAGGAGAGTTGTGAAATAGAACCAATTGTGTTCTTAAATGAATGAGAAAGAACATATGTGATCTCTTAGAGGAAAGAGAAAGAAAGTAGTGGCAATGAACCTTGAATAATTCCAGATGAAGGTTGGAACAATAGAGTACAAGTGAATGTTCTCAAGAGAGGAAGTGGAAACTGCAGTAGCCAAGAGGATCAAGGAGTGCTCAGAGGAGGTTCTAAGAGAGAGAGAGAATCACATGAGAATACCATAGGACTAGGCTAAGGAGAAGCTTAGTGAGGTATTGGATAACAGGATAATGGAGAGAGCTTGTTACAAAGGCTTGAGTGCAATCCAAAAGTGAACAAATTGAATTTCACAAGAGAAAGAGAATTGATACAATGGCTATTGATGGTCATTGCATAGGTTCAAAGGAAATACACAATAGAATAAGAAAGGGTGCCAAAGAAAATGGCATAAAGAAGATGAATCAAGAGGAATGTGAAAAATAGATGAGTGAGCTGAGAGAGAGGCTTGTTATCATGAAGACAATTGCTACACAGAGAGATCAAAGAGAACCAGAGACAAGGATGGAAAGTAAAGAAGTTTAAGTGGTTAGTAGTGCAACTATTTGAGGATAATCTTAGGGAAAGCTTGAGAAACCTAAAGCATATGATGGATGCTTGGGTAGAGAAGGAGAAACTCAGAGGAGTTGAGTTCATATTGAGGCCATTGACCGAGGAGGAAGTTTACTATTGTGAACCAGAACAAGGAGACATCCTTGGAGAAGATGATGTTGGGAGGATACCTACTGAGAGTCTCACAGACTGTTTGGGGATTGAATATGAGAGACTTGCAAGAAGTCTCATGAACTCTTTTGGGAGTTCAAATCAGCATCTAGATGTGTTTATGGAAGGATCATGTGGGGATGAAAAGCCAAATTTTTTTAAATTTTTTTTTTTGTGTGTGATTGCAGTATTTACAGGTGATGAGTCACTTGAAGCTATCAACGAGGAGAAGGAAGAAAAATAAATGTATAAAAAAATTTCAAGAAGAGAGGATTAGAATTACATTTTGATAGAGGATGAGACCACAATGTCTCATAAGGACAGCCCAAAAGAATCCCATATACATTTTATCAAAGAGATTGTTGATATACAAATAAAAGAACTTGTTGTTGCAAGAAGTGAGGGAGAATTGGCTCGTGGATATGGCCAAGAGAAAGTTGTAGAGAAGCATCCTGATGCAATGCTTACAAAATGGAATGAAGAAATTGAACCGCTGGAAATATTGTTGATGGAACCTGAGTCAGGAAAAAGAGAAAGTACAACCAGGAAGAAAACATGTTCACAAGTGCTTAGCAGTGAAGAGGAATTGATTTTAGCATCTGAGGAGGTAGAAGTAAATTTTCAATTTAAATTGAAGGATGCAGACATAGTATAGAATGATGAACATGAAAGGGTGATTAGAGAAATAGATTCCAAGATATTTCTTAAAGATGAAGGGAGGCCTCAAATTCAAAATCATGAGTTGAAGAATTTTGAGGATGAACTGAAATTTGTAGAGTAGTGGCTGACTAAAGATGTGAATGATGAAGACTACATAGGAGTTTCGGACTAAAATCAAATTGATTTTGAGGAGAAAATGAATGTTCCAATCAGCAAGGACATGGATGAAGATAAGAGTAAGAATCTTGAAGATATAATTGAAGGAGAGATGCAGTAGCCAATGGATAGAAGCAACAACAACAAAATGCAACAACAGAACAACAAATTGTAGAGAATGTACCAACCAGAGAATAAGATGGGCATTGAGATTGAATTTATGAGGATGATCATCATGAAGATGTCTCAGAGAAGACATGCAAGAGAAAATAATATTTACATTAGTAGAGAAAATGGAGAATTGAAGACAACAATGATGCAACATGACATCAAGGAAAGCAAGTTGCAATATAAAGTTTGGGACCCTGGAGGACATTAGAAGAAGAAATCAATTGAAGACTCATGATTAGGAGATTATGAACATTTTGTTCCTTGGGAGTCTAATGCAGGAGCATCCTACCTCCAAAATCTTGTACATTTGGTAGAGACTTAGGGGGTGTTTCATTTCCTAGGGAGTTGGTTTCCTAAGTGTGATTTATTGTATTATCCTATGTTTTAATGATTTATAGAAGAAGAAATAGGATTTAGAGTGAGTATTTGATTTGTAAATGTTCTTGAATGTATAAGAACATGAAAGGGATCTTAGGATAATAGATATTTGAGTTATTTGTGGATCTAAGAGGATCCTTAGGGATTGATTGTTGAGTGGATTGTGGATTTGAACTAGAATTGGTTTCAGAATCCTTGTGTATAATATTGTAAGCCTTAGGGGCATTCAGAGGTGGCCAAACGAATGTATATTAGGCCAAATAGAGTGTGGCCAATTGAATGGAAATTAGGCCAGGAAGAGGGTGTGGCCAAACAAATGTGAATTAGGTTAGAGAAATAGAAGAAAGACCTATTGATTATGATCTAGGTCATAGAAGGGATTGAAGATCCTTACCTAAACCCTATGTACAGTGTATGTATGGTTAAGGAAATGAATAATCTGTTTCGAGTATCATTGAGGAAGTTTTTTTTCATTATGTGTGTTGAGAATATTTGTCATCTTGAATATTATGTCTATGTGGAAATAGGTATTGGAAACCCCTATAGATTAGTGTAAAGGTTGAATTGTATACCTTAGATTTTTGTTGCAGGTTTCGAGGGAGAGGAGTCTCAAGGGAACAAAACCTTTGAAGGATATCATTAATGTGATAATCGATCATTGTAAAGGATCGATGACCCTATCATCATTGTAGGTGTGCAACTGAAGATCGAGATCGTGGAAGAGGTTATAGACATCGTCAATCTCTTGGTATTGTTTGTGTACCATTGGATGAAAGATAGAGTCGAACAAATTCTAGAGAAGGCTGGACCGTTATATCATAGGTTAAGAAAACGAGAATCGTTTGATGCAGTTGAAAAACCACGGAGTAATCTCAATCATCGGGTCAACCCTTGATTAAGTCCCAATCATGGATCGAGAGTGGAAAAGAGTTGTATGACGAGAATATCTAACCGTCCATCAAAAGGGAGATCAACAATGGAGAAGTAAAGCTCAAATCAAAGTTGCACAGGTATTAATTTCTAGGAGGGGGCATGCTATTAATTTGGACTGTCGGTTGGTTTAGTGACGTGTTAAGACAGGATTAACACATGTAATGGAATTTTTTTAATATTCCACCTCGTTGGAGTATCGCTAATCGTCCATCTCATCGGCTGATTAAAATATGGACGTTAGATCATCTTTAAGGTTAATGATTGCCCCAACCTTTGATCATGAATTGTAAGAGATATCTACAATTGAGATAAGAGCACCAAAGAAGTAAGCGCCTAGTGTTTAAGCACTCGGTCATGTCCATTGATCACATGGTTGAAGGATATGAGCTCAGGATTAGAGTTGTTATATACAACAAGCTCCTTTTTAGGTGGGGTTATTTGTCCTATCCCTTGGCCACGAGAAATAAGGTAAGCACATGAGGTCTTAACTTGTTATATGCTTTTAGATAGATCCTTGGACACCCCATTGTGGTTTTAATGAGAAACAAATCACATATAAGTTGTCATAATGTGGGAAGAGATAGTAGGTCGCTATTAAGGAAGAATGGTCTTGAGTATGGAAATGGTGTAAGACCATAAGGAAGACAAATTCCTGTTGTTGCAAGAGCCAAACATTATGAGAAGGAATCTCATATTAGGAAATTTGTATTTCTCTATAAAACCAATTTGAATTAATAAGTGAAATTGTTATTGATGATATCTCATGATGAATGTAAGCATGTGATACAAATGAGATGATGTCTATTGAAGTTGAAAGATCAGGAAGAAGGCTACTATCATGACATGGGAACCCTATGATTTCCACAGGGTGGATATTGCTAGTGGATGTCTGGTGATAAGTTTGCACTCTCCGTGCACGATATCACCTTGGAAAATGATGGATCACTTGAGGGATTGTGTAGTAGTGAAGGAGATGCCTAAGCCTGAAGGGTGAGTATAGAAAGGGAGAGGTAACTTAATAATGCATATGGTAGGGTGGCTAGAATCATAAGGCTTTGTCAGGAAAGAATAGTGATCTGAATTCCTACATGTAGCAGCTTGTGACATGCAAGATAGCCATATAGATAAGTATTGCTTGTGGTTACAAACTATTTTTGAATAAATGTTACATTGTGGAGTTGAGAACTCCTATGAATAAGATAATTGTTATATGATAAGGGTAATAACATGTATGTTTTCATGGTGGCTACATAGGAACAATTGAACAATGAAGACATGAATCGGGTACTTGGAATGAAGAGAACTAGAAGGAAATGGAGCTCAAGGACAAAGGCATGGAATGAGTAAAGTCCAACTGACTTGTTGCAGCTCAAAAGAAGCAAAGTGGAGCTTAAAAAGCAAATATGCAAAGAAAAGAGGGACATGTTAGGGGCTTAAAAAATAAATACACACATGTGTTTGAGGCTATTAGAGAAAATCCTATATGTTGTCCCCCAAGATGTTCTCTTTGACAATAACGATGTCTATGCATCCATTGAATCTCCTCATACGAATCATATGTTCCCTACCTTAAACTGGTGTTTAGGTAATGGGAACGATGTTTAGATGTTGTGCATCCCCCTTGGATTTGCATCGAGGGAGAGTTAACCATTATGGGAAGGCTATTAGCACATGAGTTTTGCACTAGATTTGGTGCATTTTTCATAGTGTGTAGGTTCCTAGTTACACTTATATTATGTAATATATTTGGGATTCATGGATTATTGTGCAAGATTTGGTGTCTTACAGCTTTATATTTAGAATATTATGTGCACATGAGTTAGTAAAGATGAGTTGTAATGATCCAAGTAATAGTACATGTGTTAATTATGTGGCATGTGCATCCCCTCTAGGGATAGATACTGTTGATTTCTATTTCGTTTATTTGAGCATGTGAGATGAGTCCACTAGGTTAAGAGAGAGTATATATGTGATATTTCACATTAGAATTAGCCTCATTTCTATTCATTTTGAATTCATTCATTGAATTTTTGGAGAGGTGGTGAGTTCAGAGTCTAAAATTCTCTTTGCCCCATTCATTGTCCATAGATAAGGGAGACTCACTTATATACAAATTTTTTGATTAATTAATGTTATGGAACTATATTTGTGCATCATAAGTATTTCACTTATCCTTATTGTGTTGGTTATTTTTAGATATGCCCTTGTTTAATGATATTTAATGAGATACTTGGTTACTCTCATGTTTGGCATTCGATGCCAACCACTCATTCCAAAGGGTTAACTTTTGGCTTTGAACTCAACATTGAGTGATTCATATCTCATTAGAAATCTTGGAGATAGGAGATAAAATTCCATAGGGGGTTTGAATTTTGTTTAAATAATTTTGGGCACAAATACCTACAAGAAATACATAAAAATCACTTGGAAAGTTTCCTCTCCTAGTGAGAGGTTCTCATCTCCCAATCAATTATACCAACTTCTTATTGAAAATAATATATTTGGGGTTAAAATATCTCTAAATAAATTGATTCATGATACGACAAGCCAGTAAAAAGACCCGCAGGGCCTACCAAAACGGTTTGCCCCCAGGATTGAGGTTGGTTTCCAAGAAGGGATTTCCTTGGTTGGTTACCGGGAAGGGATTGTCCCCAAAATGGTTGGTGCCCCCAAACTAGTTGTTTCCCCCATGTTGAATATTTCCCTGCAGTTGAGGGTTTCCCCCCAGTTGTAAATTTTCCCCCAGTGGGAGGTATAGAAGAACTTCCCATTTCAAAGGTCATTGGTGTAGGTTTAATGATTTGTGTATAATGAACAGATTGTGTGGTTTTCATCCTATTACCTACTTGAATGGAAGGGGGAAGAAATGAGCTACTTGTCACAGGGATCGAGGCAACAAAATTGCTGGCCACCTAACCAGAGGGAATTTCTGGAGAACGATCAAGTATTTCACTTGGTAACAATATAGGTATACTTCTGGTTGGTGTGAACAAGAGTTGTCCTCACATGTGTTTGTGACAGGGTTACCAGGGTCAACGATGTTGGCCATAAAGAAGAAGTGCTAGCAGTGGTAATGTGTGTCGGGGAGGATATCTCAAGATCTAGTGGGGGTATCACTATTCCATATGTATAGCTAGATGTTGATGCATGCATGCCAGAAGATTTCCTATTATACGTGTCGGGTGGAAAATGGTAAGAAGAAAAGGCATCATAATAACTCGTTGATGGAAAATCAACAAGTGGTTTACCAAAAGGACCGGTCAAAGCTGAATTTTTGGAAGAGGGAAAACCTCCCTCCATGGTTTCGATCACTCCTTCATGTTGATCACTCGGGGGAGCTACGCTCCCAATTTCAGAAGCAACCTCTTCATTAATAGTTCCTTCGGTTGAAGGGTTGTGTGGAAGATTGGATTTACCCTTATTTTTATTCTTGCCTCTAGATTGTTGAGATGAAGTGGATTGGACCACATTCACCTGGGAGGTTTTAGTAGGAGAGGGATGAGTTTTGGTATTGGTATTGTTAGCACAAGATTGGTTTATGCCTCATCATTGCAGAAGTGGTGCTACCTAATATTTCACAGAGAACAAAATCTGCATTTCATTATTCATTTTGGCAAATGAATACAATTGTTATGGGATTTTTATTTGTTTTGGGGAAAATTGAAATTAAATTGAGTTATTCCCAATATCCAAGTTCAAGCATCAAAGCACCCACGGATTTATGCTACCGAATTGCATGCAGAAACACAATCGGGTGCTACCTACAGGCACTGCGTAATATTCTGGCAGAGGCTAAATTGTCCAGAATTATTCTGCTAGTTTTGAGTCACTAATGTAAAACTTGGGTTATGAGTAGTTAAGGATGTATTTTTGAAAATAGGAGGAGGTTTTTGTTCATAAAATTCAAAATAACAAAAACCTCTCTTAGTTTTTCAAAATGTGGTTTGGTTTGAGAGATATTGGATATAGAAGTAGGCATTGCATACTCTGCACAGTGGCGTTGCATACTAATTTCCTATAGCGATCACGGTTTTGATATTTTCCTTGTTGGGGGGTTGCCACATGTCAAGGAGGTTTTAAATGACTTCTCAGGGATCAGTTAGATTCAAGGGACACCTTCACCTAATATTTATCTCCAACAAAGGCTTCATGTAATGAGGTGGAGACATTTTATTAATGACTTCCAACAAATTCCTGAAAATCAGCAGTTTGTTGGATTTTTGTCTCTTTGATTGTTGCCACCTATATCCTAGGCTTAGAATCCAATGTAGGAGATGGGATTCGACCTCCTTAGTTCATTTGGATGCTATTGTCTATTTAAAGAAGGAAATATATCTTAGAGAATAAGAGGGATGAGACAAGAGAGGCTAGAGAGAGTAGGAATAGGTAGTTTTATGTGTGTGTTCATTTGTAAGCCTATGGGCATTTTAGGATTGTAAGCATTATTTCTATTGGAGACTCATGAGAGCTGTGATTTCAGATTATAACTATTCTTTTATATTTATTCTTATTTGAATATATTGCATATTTGAGGATCAAAGACTATCAATGATTTATGGATCCCTAAGTAGTAGAGGATTTGTTGTATTTTGCCCATCCGTCATTGTTTATATTCAAGTATTTTTTGATTCATTGAATTGAGAGGATATTTATTTACTGAACATTCTATCTTATGTTTTCCTTCTTCATTTCTTCCACCTATCATCATATAATATTGTTTTATGTTAAGCATCTTTTGTGCCTTCGATGAGTTGGATGTTTTTGACTCCATTGCCCATTGGTGTAGCCTACTAATCTGCAGTTTGCTTCCCTCTCTCTTTCTTTATCCATCTTGTTGATCTACCTATTCAAAACCAAAGTTATCTTTTACATTCTGATGGATGTTGAGCTTACACTTTAGTAGTCAAAGTGTGAATTTCAGTGCTAACATTTTTGGCACTGTTGCCAGGGACAGATTTGAGCACATTGAAAATCTCCCTGGGAAGAACAACATTGCATAGCTCCAGCTTTAGATGGTGACTGAAGTTGGACACCTTCAAGGTTGCAAATTCACCATGGCATCTCCATTGTTTAGAATATGTTGGTGACTCCACTGGGGATGAGAAAAATCAAATGGCTATGAAGGCTATCCTGGCCAGGAGGTTTGCCCCACTCAATTTCTCAGCCATAGATGGTTACCCACATCTTGTGCCTCAAATTGATGAATGGCAAGATATTTTGCCCAGATTTTATGAAGGTGATGATGACAACCCTTTTGATCATGTTCATGAATTTGATGCTTTGATGCAATAGCTTTATATCCATCATGAAGATATATTAATGAAAATGTTCATGTATTCATTGGAAGGCGATGCAAGGCAATGGTATAGAACACTCCCTGCTTCTATTATTTCCTCTTTGAAGGACTTTCATGATATTTTTTATTCTCATTGCAAGATAACTTATCCAGCTAAAAGACTTTTTGAGAATTGTTGTGAGGGGTATGCATCATATATTCAAGATTCAACAAGTGATTCCTCTAGTAGGGGGGGGACCACCACCTCCTAGGGCGGGAGGCGGTGGGCCGCCACCACCTGAGGGAGGAGCAGGCGGTGGTGCTCTAGAGGCATCGTGAGTGGTGCTTTTAGGCATTGATGTGTATATATTTTTTGTATATAGGCTGGTGAGCCCATTTTGTACCGAGGCGTTGCATTTGCCTGCGGATACCTATATTTTTTGTATGTAAACATTCAGATGGCACTGTGGACCGTTATATATACATGGGTATACATGTTTGAGATCTATGTGGTGTTTACATGTTTTTGGTTGATGTTTTTATGATGTCTATTCTATATATATGTTGTGACAGGTTTTTGATATGTTTATGTATGTGTAGAGGTAGCTTGATGTGATATATGCTAGTCTAACACAATATTAGCTAGGTTATCTGTAATTTGATTCAATTGTCTTAGAATATGTGTAAATGTAATGGAATCAAAATGTCGAGATAAAAGCCTAACCTGCAGGTATTTGCGAAAGAGGCAAGGATCATGGACGCGGTACACATTGTTGAGCTGGAGTATGACTAGTTGAGAGTCGAGAAAGATGCTAAGGTGATGAATACGATGATGTTGGGCATCGGCCAGGAGGCCAATGACGGTGGTGTATTCGGCTTGGTTGTTGGTTGCTGACCCCAAACATATGCCGCTCGAATGGAGTATTTCATGTGAGGGGGTGTAGAAAGCCCAAGCAGCCGAAGTGAGATTTTGTGTCCAACGGCTAGCGTCGTCGGCGTAACCGATGTGGTAGGTTGGTGGAGGAAGCATTTGTCAATAGCACAAAGGATAGTTTAGACGCGAGGGAGGAAAAAAAGATTAAAAATGCTATAAAAGAAAATAACCTAATGTAGGATGGCTACATTTAAGCGTAGAATTTCTTGAGATACAACCCGTTGACGGGTTCTTTGAGAGAGAGGTCTTCGGGAGAGGCCAGGATATATGTGCCTTTGGTGAGGCAATGTTGAATGATGTATGGGCCATGCCAGAGTGACTCGAATTTGCCATGGCCAAAGGTATCATGAGCGATATCGTAAGCCAGGACGAGGTCGCCTTCGCAAAATGAGCGAAGGTTGACATGGCGATCAAAGGTAGCCTTGGATCATTTTTTAGCTGCCTCGTTGTTCTATAAGGAAGATCGACGATCTTCATCCAGAGACTCCAAGTTCAGTAAGCACTGCTCCATTGGAGTAGTGTCGGGTAATAGCTCAATTGTGGTGCGTAAGGTGGGAATTTTGCACTCGATGGGGAGAGTGGCCTCAACCCCATGGACTAAATCAAATGGTGTGAAACCAGTAGCTATTTTCACAATCGTTTGGTAAGCCCATAGCGCAAAAAATAACATATGATGCCAATTGGTTTTATGTTGATTAACCGTGTGCTGTAACATGGTCTTAAGGACCTTGTTATCTGCTTCGACCTGTCCGTTAGACTCAGGATAATATGGTGAGGCAAACTCGTGAGAGAATCCTAACCGAGATGAGATTTCGACGAAGATCTCATTCTCGAAGTGTTTCCCATGATCGGAAACGAGTTGGAGAGGTACTCCAAAGCGGGATATGACGTGGTTAAAGAAGAAACACACTGCAGTGTAAGCAGTGTTGTTGAAGGTGGGCATAGCTTCTGCCCATTTGGTGAAGTAATCAACGGCGACAATGATGTATTTGTGGCCATTGCTAGAGGGGGGATTACAAGTCATAAAGTTGATGCCCCATTTACAAAAAGGGCCGGCAGTAATGACAGGGTGAAGAAGAGCAGGGGGAGCTCGGGCTTTATTGGCATAGAGCTGACATTGCTCAGATCGTTTCACAGCATGAATGTAATGATGAAACAAGGCAGGCCAAAAGTAACCGGCTTGGATAGTCTTTTGAGCAGTGGATATACCCGAAAGGTGGCCCCCACATGCGCCGCTATGGCAGTCATTTAAGACTCTATCAACCTCGTCAATAGTCAGGCATCGACGAAGAATGGTGTCGACGCCCCGCCGATATAGGATGTCTCAGATGAGGAGGTAGCGGGGGTCCTGATGGCGAATATGACGACGATCATCTCGTGAAAGGTGGTTACCAGATTTTTGAGTGTGGAGATAGACGAGGAGGTCTCCGTACCAAGGGTCATCCGAAATGATGTAAAAGAGATGTTTGTCGGGAAAGTCGGTATTGACGGGGGTACTAGTGGTGTCAGAGGGGAGGGTCGTGACAAGTTCGGAGAGAACAAGGGCCTTCTTACTCTTAGGTGTTGAGAACTCGAGGTCGTACTCCTGAAGGAGAACGATCCATCAAGAAAATTTGTCATTAACTTGCCGACGACTGAGCAAGTACTGCATAGGGTTGGAATCTGCGACGACCTTTGTTGTGCGAAGAATAATGTAGTGGCACAGTTTCTGGACTGCAAGGACGACTGAAAGAGCAAGTTTCTCTTCATGTTTATACTTCAAGGGTGGCCCTGAGAGGTTTTTACTAACGTAATAAATGACATGTTCACGATTTTCATCACCTAGCTAGACGAGAACGCCGGCTACTGATACAGCTGATGCTGATACGTAGAGGATATAGTCGCGATTGTAGTCAGGTGCACTAATTAAAGGTGCATTTGAAAGTGTTGTTTTAAGATCGTCAAATGACTGTTGGGCGTGGTCATCCAAGTGAAATGGGATTTCGTGACATAGTAAGCGAAGGAAACCGTGTGCGCGTATGGCATAATCTGGGACAAAGCATCTAAGAAAGTTAGTTTTTCCCTGTAGGCTCTGAAGTTGTCGTAAATTTTTGGGAGGTGGAATTTCGGTGATAGCTTGGAATTTGAGGGGGTCTACGGTAATACCGCTTTGGGAAATGATAAAGCCGAGGAGGCGCCCTTCGGTGACATAGAAAACACACTTGAGAGGATTCAAGCGGATGTTGTACTAACGACACCGTTGAAAGATGATTCGTAAATCATCGAGATGCTGGGTGCATTTCTTGGATCGAGCTGTGAGGTCGTCCAAGTAGGCGAGGATGATATTTGCCATATCATGAAAGATGTATGTCATAGCCCGCTGGAAAGTTGCGCCGGCATTCTTTAAGTCGAAAGGCATGACACGATATGAAAAAGTACCCCACGGGGTAGTGAATGCGGTTTTATACTGATCGGTTGGGTGGATTTGAATTTGATTATAGCCAGAGAGTCCGTCCATAAAGGAGACAACCTCGTGGTTGGCGCAGTTGTCGATAATTTGATCGATGAAAGGCGTTGGAAAGTTGTCTTTGGGACATGCATGATTGAAATCATGAAATTTTGTGCAAACGAGGATAGTGCCCTGTTTTTTGTTAACGGGTACAGGGTTGGAAACCCATGAGGTATAGGCGATGGGGTAAATGAACCCGGCCGCACGTAACTTGTCAATTTCAGCTTTGATAGCCATGGCTTTGGATGGGTGTAGCGGTCGCTGTTTTTGGCGGATTGGTGTAATGTCGGGCCAGGTGTCGATGCGATGTTCGACAATAGAGGGATCGAGGCCAGGCATTTCTGTGTATGACCAGGTGAAAATATCCCTATATTCCTGGAAGAGGGATTTATATGCGGTGATTTCCCGAGGAGTGCAAGCAGCTCCAATGGTGATTTCTTCAACGATGCCATTTTTAATGGAAATGTCGATTTTAATGGTGGGGGAAATGTTGGCCATGTTGCCTTCTTCAAAAGCATCAGGGGAAGGGATGGGATTTTTGAACTAGTCAATAGGCCCTGATGGGATAAAATCCTTGGTTTCGACCGTGTAAATGGGGTTTTGGTTAGGAGGCATGAAGGCTTCCTGTGGAGAGAAGAGTGCGTGATGGTGTAGCGCATCCCAGGGAGAGTCTGGGTGGTTTAAATCTTTGAGTATTTCTTCATCGCATTGGAAGTGACAGGAATACAAGGGGTCATGAGGAGTGACATCGATGATGGTGGTTGTGCGGTTGCCCCCTAGTGAAGAAGCAGGGGGAACATTGTTCCGAGATGGTGAGGGTTCACTCGAGATAAACCATATATTGAAGTACTGAGGGGTACCCGTTGTGGTTGGGTGGAGAGTGTCCGTAGGGGAATGAGAAGGAGAGTTGGGGGGGTTGGGGGGTGAATCCTCGGATAGGTCCTCTAAGAACCATGGAGGCGTTGGGAGGGCCTCGGGTTCGGGAGAAATGACATGAAGATCCTCTAGTGACAAGGTAATGTCAATTATTGCTTCTGCGGGTCGGTGAAGCAGGGTCAATTGACATTGTCTGTATTCAAGGATCATAGGACACTGGTATGTAAAATGAACTAAGGAATCATAGAGAGAGCAAGGGCATCTCATACATTCATTGACTGAAGTGGTGACATAGCGGATGTCAGTGATATTTGTTGAGGAGGATGTCGCAGGACTGGGGTTGTTCTGGAAGTTCTGACGTACGGAGGCTAATGTCTTCCTAAAGAATGGAAATGCTGGGCAATGGTGGGTATAATGGCCATACTCGGAACATATAGCACAAGCGTATTTGGTCCTCAACCCTTTACTATTGGAAGGGGGGGTGGTAATGGCGGGACTAGCAGTAGTGGCGGGTGTTGGGGGAGTGTGATTGAGTGGGATCAAATTCCGTAATTCTGGTAGCGACAGACAGTTGTTGGTTTGGTGGCCCTCTTTCTCACATAGTGCGCAAGGTGGTGGGATGTGTGGAGGAAGTGGAGTTATGGGATCCTTCTTCTTTCTCCTGCCCCTAGCTGTAGCATGGGGGTTAGTGAGTGGGGGTGTGGTGGGGGTAAGAATGGGAATCGTCATGGGGATTCCTTCTTTTTGGGGGGGAAGGGATGGTCGAGGGACCATCTCTGGTGGGTGTAAATACCAAACGGTGATTGCTAATACCATATTAGGTAGTGTGAGCGTGGCGTCTACTTGAAAAGCTTTGATACCTGGTGGAGGGTAAAAAAAGGGAATTTGAGTGATGTCTTGGGGAACTGTCTCCCAAACTAGAATATTTCCTATGGGAGAGGGGGAATCGTGGATTGGTGGGGTCGACGAGTGTGCAGGAGGTTCTTGAGGAGGGGGTTCTGCGACGAGGGGGACATCAGTTATGATAGATGCCTCTGTAGGAGGAAGGGTGTCCTCTGTGTGAGTTATGTTAGATGATATGATGCATACTTGATTGGAAGGACGAAGGAGTGGTGGTGCTCCATGGTATGTTCCTAACAAGGATGGATCTTTGAAAATCTCAGGACCCATCTCGACGAGTGGATATGCATCGTGGCTTGTGTGGATGAGAGGAAGAATGTTATCGATGTTGGCAGATGGGTTAGGCTCATAATGTGAGACTTGGTCAATAGTAACGATATTCCCATTGTGAGGGAACATCATTGTCCGAAAGACGGAAGAGGCCACTGCCTTCATAGCGTACATGTAGCTACGACAGAACAATATATTATAATCGAGAGGGGCATCGATAACTTTGATATCGATGAGAATAGTCTTGCCCCCGATTCGACGGGGACATTTTGGAAGAGCCCTTCAGGAGACGATGGTCATCCGTCATAAGTGCGTAATGTGATGGCAGAGGGTATGAGTTCCGGGGAACCAAGTTTCTGCCATACCGTTTTCACATAATGCATGTAGATGCACCTTCATCGATGATACACCGATGAACTGTGATGTTTCGTATTTTTACTGGTATTTGAAA
>SNQJ01S0128441.1:9014-34194 GCA_010110895.2 Picea sitchensis | reverse complement strand
CAAAATTATTACATGCATAACATAAACCAAAAAAGATAGTTTGATACCTGGGAGTTGAAGATCTTCTGAAAGGAGGCACTCTTATGAATTATTCTTCTTCCCGAGGCCTATCTGTCGGTTGTTGATTATAAAATCTTAATCTTCTCGGTGGAGGAGTGTCCTTGTAATATTCCTTGTATATCTTCCTATCCCCCTTGATTTTTTCTGCAAAGCTTTTTGGATATGTTTCTTGATCTGTTGTTTTGGAGCTTAATCCTTTTTTTGTCTGATTGTATCCAAGTCTGGACTTGTCATGATGACATTTATGACTGTTGATAATGTCATCCAAAACTTTTGAGTTGTTCTCCATATTTTTTCTTTTGAAGATATTTTCTTAATGTGACAATCTCTTCTTCCAAATTTCCAATGATCTTGTCTTTTTTTCTAGTTGTTCTTTGAGTGCTTCTTCAATTCTTTTATCTTCTTCTATTTGAACCTTCAAATTTGTGATCATTTGTTATAGTTCTTGAGTGTCTTCTTTATTGTCTAGTTCTGCCTGTAGTTTCTTTTTTTTCTTCTTTTCTCTTCTGATAACTTCTATGGCACACATTAATTCCTCTCGGTAGTCAACTTCTGCCTCTTCAATTTCTTCTTCGTCTTATTCATATTCTTATTCGGTTTCTTCATATTCTTCTTTAGAGTCTTATTTATGAGAGTCTTATACTACCATGAATAAAACTCTTTTTGTCTCACAGTCACCGAATTCATCTTCATCTTATGATGAGATGTCTTCTTTGGTGCATAAGATTTTCTTGAAAACTTTCTTTGTGGTTCTTTTTCCTTTATATGTTTGTTTTCCTTTTGAGTAAACTTCATCACTTCTCTTTTTCTTATAAGGACATTTATTATAAAAATGACCAATACCATCACAATTAAAACAAATTAAAGGAAGCTTACATCTATACCTATCATTGGTTCCCTTATTCAGTCTTTTGACAAAGTTGGCCACTTCTTCATCATCTTCCGAGACGTCACTGCTGCTGCTATGTTATTCTTTTTTCCTTCCCTTTTGCTTTGAATTTTTGGATGATTTGAAGGATTCTTCTTTTATATCTGGATTTTCCTGTTCAATTATCATTTCATATGCTGTGAAGATTCCATGTAATTCATCCATGCTTATTGAGTTTAGATTTGATATTTCTTCTAGTGTTGATATCTTAGGGTCAAATATCATAGGAAGAGATCTTAGTACTTTTTTAACAATTACAGATTCTTTGATTTCTTCTCCCAATCCTATGATTGCATTTACTATTTCATCAACTCATAAAAAGTAAGCTACAATATTCTCATCTTCCTTCATCTTAAGTTGTTCGAACTGACCTCTGTAAGTTTGAAGCTTTGCTGCTTTGACTTTTGAATATCCTTGATAAATATTTTGAAGTTTGTCCCAAAGCTCTTTAGTGGATTTACAATGTTCAACTTTGGTGGATACCGTTTCACTAAGACAATTTATAAGTTAATTTTTGGATTTGCAATTATTCTGATCGAGTTTCACTGCTTTGTCATTTGTTGGCAGAACTGTTGGTGCTATGTATCCATATACAATTGATTGCCAAATTTCAAATCCTTGTGCCTGTATATATGTTTTTATTCTTATTCTCCAAAATGCATACTTCTATCCATTAAACTATGGTATTCTATTTTTATACAAGTTGTTTCTCTCCATGATCTACCTTTCAATGGTTAAACTGATTTCTAAAGGAACCTGATCTGATACCAATTGTTGGATTACTGAGAGGGGGCGTGAATCAGTAATAGAGAAATTTAATCCTTTTTAACCATATAATCCAAGTGTTATATCAATGTAGAATTATCATCCAATAACTTTAGAGTAAATAAGAAATGAAAAAATGAACAATCATACACATACACAATACACCAGTGTTTTACGTGGAAACCCAAAGTGGTAGAAAACCACATAATTATTTTTCTTATATGTCTTGAAGAATTGCATTCATTGGAAGCACCAACTTCCTTTTTTTTCCAGCTGCAACTGGAAAGAGGCTCCAACCCCCTTGTTTCTCAGGCTACAACCTGAGGGAAGCTCCAAATCCCCTATTCTCTGACTACAACCAGAAGGAGGCTACAACCCCCTATGTTCTCTGGCTACAATCAGAAGGTGGATACAACCACCTATCCTTTCCCCGTCCAACCACCTTGAAGTAGAAGTAGAATGATGGAACCACTATCACACTATCAAAGTGAAATATACTTACGGCAAACTGGCCAATAAACACCAGACCATGCACCAGCCACAACACCTCAACTTTGTAATCAGCACATGTACCATAAACAAGTTGCATCAACCATGCCAACCTGCTCAAAACAACACGTAATCAACCTGTACCATAAAAGTGCATACAACCATGTACAAAAGTATGTACCAATCGTAGTATCCTTCTCTCAACTAACGACTCATCAATATGTACCAACATGCATCCAACTAGTACCAATCATGTGTCAAGTACTCATCAATATGTACCAACATCATCAACTATACACCTCATGTATGTGCCAATTCATCAACTACTTGTCTCAACCATGTACCCAACTTGTACCTCAACCAAAATCCCTCATCAATTTCATCATCCAAATATGATTCATAACTCTGTAATAGACCTAGTGTTTATGATCACATACCTGTAAACCTTCCTTAACTTTCACAACAAGAGACTAGCATTTTCATCAAACGTTTCTTTAGTCTCACATGACTAGTTTGGGATTAGTCAACAACCCTAACTTGAAATAATCATAACTATGTACTTTTAATGAATAAAGATATGAAAATAGTAAACAATGTTCTTTAGTTTGTTTTATGCAATTCATCCAGGTGTCACTACTTGGAACCTCTTAGAAAATGAGTTATAGCAAAAATGACATACCTTGCTGAATTTTGGCTTATTCTAGAGAGAGACCTTGTAGAGCATGCCCCACACAGAATATTTGTTGAATGGATCTAAAAATGTTACAAATAATACTAAATATTTTACTCTAACCAACACATTTTGTCTTACTGAATTTGGATATGTTATGAATAATTTATGACATTTTTACCCGAAACACCTGTTTTAGAGTAGTTTCAAGACTATCCACAAACCCTATTTTCCATGGAGTGTAACTCCAAAAATACAACGACCCACAATTTGAAATTGTTACCACAGATACTTGGATATGTTTCCTCAATGGCCTATCAATTTCAAGGTCTGAATCATTCTAGAAAAAAAGTTATTGCGAAAATGGTGAGATGACCTGTAAATAACATACCTTAGAAAACATCATCAAAAGAATTTATCCTCCCTTGAATTCTGACCTTCTTTTCTTCACCTTCCCTATGAAATTTGGCTTAGATATCCTTTGGTTACCTTAGTCACCTATAGATATTAAATATGCTCAAGTTTGATATAAAATGAGAGAGCCTTGCCTCTTATTTATACTCTCCAAGTAGCTTCCTTAGAAGCATCTTCTAGGTCACTTTGCCCACTTTCCTTATTTTAGGGTTAACCCACTTCTAATTTCTCAATTAAATTTATTATTTAAATAATTTCTTTTGTATTCACTTTGAATTATAGTACAATCATCACTTCACTTTATTATTTACCTTCTAAAATCTCTTAAACCACTTTGACTACTTTTACCTTTTGGGGCTTCTAGATGACATATGAGAGTCCTCCAACTTCGTAAGGCCATAAATCTCAAACCGTGAGGGGTTATATGACGTTACACATACCAGCATAAATGGCATGACATGTAATATCCATCTAGAATAGTATTGCCTGAAAATATATCAAAACTCATACCATTATCCATCAAACAAACCTTGGTCCATTACCCAAACCTGGGTTCTCCAACTTCTCATGGCCATAACTCTGTAACCGTGAGGAGTTATGTGACGTTCCACATACCCCCATAAATGGAATGACATGTACTATGCATATAGAATAATATTACCTTCAAATATATTAAAACTAATACCATTATACATGAAACCGCCTTGGGTCCATTACCTAAATCTTTGTGCTACCAGAATTCGCTACCGAACTTTCTTCAAGGGTTGACATCAATGAATCCATTTTATAGAACTCAATTCTCTTGTGTCACTATAGATTATCATGTTGTAATGTTTGTTCTTGTTGGTTTTGGATATTTGTAATTGTTCTTTAACATGGGTTATTTAGGAGACTTGCACAACATAATCAATCAATCCATTTAGGGGCTACACAGTTGCATGGAAGAGATGAAGATATGTCTTTGTCTCCTTACTCTCTTTGCGGGATCCTAGGGAATACACCCAAGTTGTTGGAACAACTTCTTTGGGAGTAGCTTCAACCAAGTGGTCTATTATATCTTCAACCCAAGTTGATTGTTATCTTGGAGACCATCCTATAGAGGATATTTCCTAGAAATATCCAAGGAGGAACCTATCTGTTGGTGAAATTTATAGCATTGGGGGCGATGGTGCTTCCACTCCAAACCCAATCACCTAGAAATCTATCCGTCCATTCTTGAGATCACTAGGCCATAATCGCACAAACTAGAGACATCATAAGGTAATAATTAAAGGTAATAAAATCTCTCAATTACTTCAACCATTTTAATTAAATATCTTAATCATCTTTTACTACAAAAAGAAAAGAAAAGTATACGCTAGATTTGTATTTCAATTCTATCTTCATTAAGCAAGTAGATCTTGGGGTTTTTGCCTTGTGATATTTCTCCCTACCCAAAGATAAATATTCTCTTGAGTTGTTTGTTTCATTTAACATCTCTTACAAGGGTTTATGTGAGAAAAAGTGTGCAGATCTGTACTATAACAACAAATAAAATATTTAGATCTACACTTGGTGGACACATTCAAATGGTATATTTTGTAAGTTTTACGTTACTAAAACCTTTCCTTTCAATTCTAGATCTTATTTGTGTAGTATATATTTATTTTTGGTCATTATCGGGAATAACTACAACCCAACAATTTAAATTTTTGGCTGTAGCAAATTTGGGGTTTTGACCCTAGGGGGATTTGAACCCCAATTTTGCAAAATAACTTCCAACAGATTTGAATGCTCCTGGGCTTAGTAAACAATTATGTATTTTTTCCCTACTCTTCTCACCCACCGATATCGTGATCTAGTGCATTTTTTTTATCTTGTGGGAGTCCCCAAAAGGCCATTTTCCTTGTTGTTTTCTGCGTTTTCTTGTGTTTTGTAGGTATTATTTATCAAGACAGTGATAATATTACTCATTTTCATCCACTTTGGTCAAGGTACTCACATAGAAAATTATCTGGAAAAGTGGTAATTACACTCCCCGTCTTTCTTGTACTTCATTTCATTATTATTTTTGGAGAGTAAGGTAAATTATCTTGTTGTTCGTTCACTTCATTTTCTGCAATATATTTTATTTCAACAAGCTATTAAAATAATTAACTCCCACCCCTTCATCGTAGCCCACTAGTTAAGACATTGATCTACTAATCGGTTGGGTAAGGTGATTATGTTGTGTGATAGGGAAGACTCCTAAAGCCTTTCTTGAGTGGGAGTTGGGCTTTAACAAGGAGACGATAGGTGTTGTGGTTGCATTGGGAACATATCCATTGTGTTTCTCCCATAACAGTCTAAGACCTTGTAGGAATGCTAGTTTGGGTGGTAACCGTTTTTAGCGTTGTTGTCGGGGAACAAGGTTTTCAAACCAAATGGTTCCCAATGACATATACATCAGTAAGTTTTATTTCTTTGTACTTTTATGGGAATGTTTTGGATTTCTATGCTAACATTTTAGGATCTCATCTGGATAATCCATTGAAGAAAAACAAATTATAGTGCAATTAAAAGTTTCCAACATTGGCGATTCCATTTTCGGATATTTGGTAAGAATTTGTGTTTTACATTTCAGTGTGTCTATTATATTTTGCACTAACTTGCAGGAGCTCACCTGGTGACTCCACTTGAAATACATTAGAAACAAAGATACAACAAAAGAACTAACTTTCCAGTAATTGAAAAACACATCTTTGGTAAGATCACAAGAGGTAATAATGCTTTGACATTAACAAATCATTATTATTTATGTTTGAAATATGGATATTAATGAGAAATAAGTGTTACATGTTTCTTATATATTTGTCCCTTTGGATTTACCACAATTTTAGAAACCTCCACATATTCATGTACATATCGTGCTTTATTGTTTTCCTGAGTTTGATGGAAATCCATTGTTAGTTGTTGACTTCCTAGAGATTTTTATGAATTATGCAACTAATGCTAACCTTGTATTTGAAGACAATTTTATGTTATCCTTTGCATGGTCAATGCAATGGAATCTTGCAAAGAAGTGGTATTGTAGGTTTCAATCGAAAGAAATAAAATGTTTTCCTCAACTGGTGAAGATATTTCAAAAGGATTGGATCCCGAGGTATGAAGAGTTTGAAGATGTCCAAGTCCTCATGGATCTACAAGTAAGAACGCTATAAAAGACAAATGACTTGGTTATGGAATTTGGTGAGAATCCTTCTGATGATATCCTTCCAGAGATAAAAGAGAAAATGGATGCATTTATATTTCTACTGGAATATACTCAAGCACAGTATGTTGAACCTCATATGAAAATGCAAGAAAAATATATCTAGGAACAGGCTCAAATT
Source organism: Picea sitchensis (assembly GCA_010110895.2). NCBI lineage: Eukaryota > Viridiplantae > Streptophyta > Pinopsida > Pinales > Pinaceae > Picea > Picea sitchensis. The sequence continues at coordinate 27,518 of SNQJ01S0128441.1, read as the reverse complement.
TTACCTTCCCCCCATGAGTTGTTATTGTATGATCACTCAAGTTTATAAAATGACAATGAATGGGAGACCTATTTGAAAATACTCAAGGAAATGGATGAGGCAACTGATAATAAATATATTTTTGAAGTAGAGAATCAAGAGACCATTTCTCTCCATGTTGAAAATAAAGAGATCATTGAGGAAATCATGACTGAGTTACATCCAAAATCATGTGAGGAAAAGGAATTGAAAATCTACCTCAAAAGTCTCGAGGAAGAACTTGCGATAGATTTTAATGTGTTATCTCAAAAGGAAAACAACAATGAAGAGTCTTATCTTAAATAGGGTGACATGGTTTTGGTTGATATGAAATAAATTTCTAGCCACATGGATAAATAAGAACAAGGAATCATAGTTGGGAGAAATGGAGAAGAATTTTCTCACCTTTCCATTGAAAATCAAGATACAATTGAAGATAAAAAAGATGAGGAAAGCATTGATGATAGTGATATTCAGGAACCCACCCTCCCACATCTAGATGAAAGTATATATTTGGAAATCTATTTTCTTTTTTGATCATTGTATTTTCACGATACATCCTGTAGTGATTCAGAAGGGGATGGTTTGGTGGGTGGTTCTTCACAGAATATGAAACATGATGGCACAAAGATCGAGAGCATTGATGTATTTCTCTAGGTTGATAGACTCAAATGGGATATAGGTTATTATCATTTTGAAGGTGATCCCATCTATGATACATAGACTAATGAGCATGCGATTGCAAATGTTTGTCCATATCAACCAAGTATGGCCACATTATGGGAACAAGTAACTTTACAGATGCAGAATGGGAGTTTCCAAATTCAAGATCCAAAAAAAGTAATTAAACATGGATATCTTTAACCATTAGCTCTCAAGTGTATAAAGATCCATTTGACAAAGAGATTTTGAGGGTTGCATTAGTAGGCAGGTCGCAATATGTTCAATTTCAGCCTTGTTTCATGAGCTTTCAACTTTGGACACCAAAGAAGCCAACCATCACTCACATGCTTGCATGCTTTTATAGTTTTCATGATTTTTCTCACCATTTGTGTGTGAATGTGATTAGATACATCCATGCAGGGAAATGTTTTTCATGAAGATCCCAGCTGGATCCACCATCAAAGGATCTTTTTCTTGATAGCTTGATGAGTAGTGTTGATGAATGATGAAATGTTCAAAATAAGAACAATAAGTACATCAACCTTGTTCAGTTGTGCATTGAAGAAGCATGCAATAGTGCAAGAGATCCATGGCATTATGTTGCAACTCTTTTGCATGATGATCCTTACCCATTGTAGGATCTTTCTGAGTCAAGAAAGAGCTACCAACATATGCTTGCTACAAGTTTGACATATCACACTTCTTCTTAAGAACCAAACACAAAGGTAAAACCCAAGGTAATGATGACTTTATATGTTGGTTGCATTGGCTATATTATTTTACTTAACATATGTTGTTTCCTTGTTTAGAGTAGGTAGGATATAGTTGAAATTTTGGTTTGATAATATTAGTTGAAATTTTGATGTGCTAATTTTAGTTAAAATTTTGGCTTGTCAGAATAACCTCTATCGTGAGCATTAGTTTAGAGTTTCATTTTAGTTTTTCATTTCAACATTTCCTTTTCATAGATTAGAAGAATTTTTGTTTTGTTTTATTTTTTCTTTCTAGGAAGGGATGAGACCTCATGTCTTATTCCCTTTCCTATCATTTGATGCTTTGCTTTGAGATTGTTTCAGGTCTACAAGTTTAGATTCTGGGGTTCTCACATCCTCTCAGGAAGAGAACGTGTCCACATTTGGAGCATGTTTTTACCTCTCTAGGAGGTAACCTAGAGTTTTTCACTTGGATACACCATTGTTAGCTTGAGGAAGCAATTTAAAGCCATGAAAACCATAGTGGATTATTTTTTTACTGGACTTATAGACTTAGTCCAATCATGATTAGTCCCCTTATGTCCCCATCTCACTCTCTCTCATCTTGGATAGGATTGGAGGTAGTGGCACATATCTATTGGGACACATGATAGTGTGGAGCCACGGGTCTTATGTAGGGGTGGTTGCAGTTTATGGGGCCTAGTCCGGTCCATGTCATGCACACCTATGTATTCCCACATGGTTATTTCATATTGAGTCTGTAGGCATCCCTTGGCCATGGTGCACTATCATTTTCTCTCTCAAAATGGCAGTATCACACAGTTTTCATCGATGCATGTCTTTTCATGCAATGGTCCCTGAGGAAAAAAAAACGTGGGTTCAAAATGATAGGAAAAATATCTTGAGCAAAACCCATGTTGCAACACTGTGATTGGCAAAGTATTAAGGGATTTTTCAACATTGCACACATTTTCATGCAGATACACCTTAGAGGAAAAAATACAACATGGGTTCAAAATTAGCAGAAAAAAAATCACTAGTAAAACCCATATCTCATAATTTTGGTTGATGGAATATTGAGAGAGATAACTCTCCCCTAAGAAAAATCATCCCATTTCTTCTACAAAATCGTTGGGCACATTTGAAAAGGTCAAATGGTCAATGAGTGGAATGTTTGGGGTATTCTAGCATTGGAATAATTTTGGAAAGTCTAAGATTCCTTCTCCACATGCAAAATAATTGATTTTATTCAAAGATGCTTTATTTCCAAGCAAAGTGGTTAAATGACAACTAAATGACCAAATTATCGTCTTTGGGATAAATTGCAACTACTCATTAATTTATTTGACAAGTCAAACTAGCTGTTGGAAGGAAGAATAGTCAATGTGCACAAAATATAGTCATTTATGCTCATTTCTCAAGGGAAAATTTTCCCTAAGTTTATTTCTTCCACCAAATCAATTGGTCAAGCATTATAAAAATGAAATTTATCCCATTTTGACCATGGAGTGATGTAATAAAAAAATATTAACAATGGTTTAGCCTCCAACTTATTATGGATGTGAAAAACAAGAATGTTATTGTTAATGAGGGAGTTAGAAACTAGTTATTACTAATTTTGCTATATAAGGCTAGTTGCTCCTCTCAATTTTGTTGTTGAAACTTTTTGATATCATAATGCCATTTTACAGAACTCAATTCTCTTGTGTCACTATAGATTATCATGCTGTAATGTTTTCTCTTCTTGGTTTTGGATATTTGTAATTGTGCTTTCAAAGGGTTTATTTAGGATACTTGCAGAAGATAATAAATCAATCCATTGAGGGACTACATAGTCATGTGGAAGAGAGGAAGATAGGTCTCGTCTCCTTACTCTCTTTGTGTGATCCAGGGGTAACACACCCAAGTTGTTGGACCAACCCCTTTAGTAGTAGATTCAACCAAGTGGTGTATTATCTCTTCGACCCAAGTTGATTGTTATCTTGGAGACCATATTGTAGAGGAGGTTTCCTAGAAATATCCAAGGAAGAACCCATCTATTGGTGAAATTTATAGCATTCAGGACGATAATGCTTCCACTCCAAACCCAATCGCCTATAAATTTATCTGGCCAATCTTGAGCTCACAAGGCCATAATCACACAAGCCAAAAAACCCTAAGGTAAGAATTAATGGTAATAAAATATATCAATTTCTTAAACTATTTTAAATAAATATTTTAATCATATTTTACTAAAAAAAATACAAAAACATCATACCCTAACTTTGTATTTCAATTATATCTTCATTAATCTAGTAGATATTGGGGTTTTTTCCTTGTGAGATTTATCCCTACCCAAAAATAAATATTCCCTTGAGTTTTTTTCTTCATTTAACATCTCTTATAAGGGTTTATGTGAGAAAACGTGTGCAGATCTGCACTATAACAACAAATAAAATATTCAGATCTACACTTGGTGGACAAATTCAAAGGGTATATTTTGTAAGTTTTTGTTAGATTTTCATTTGTTTCGTTAACATTAGATTTACCATAGAATTTTTATATTCTTTTAACATTCAATAATAATATACTAAAATATATGAGTAGTAGATAAACAAGCACAAGAAGACAAAAAGATTTATACTGGGAAAACTCCAAACTCGGGGGAAAAACCCAACCAACTTTTCTTAGAGAAAATATTTTTAATATTCCAATACAACCATGAACAAGCTCTATTCACAAGAGAAAACTAAAAATGAAGCAACCCTGATAACAAATACTTATATTCTTCTTATCAAACCCTAGTGAGGGTAAAAAACTGAGTAACACCATAGAATTGGCGCAAGATAAGCGCATCACTAGAGCAAGATAACACACCACAAAACTGGCACAACTAGCTACTGGTAACAACAACTGCAACTATAACTGCAACTGCAATTGTGATTATAACTACAACTAGAACAAAGAAATTGTTCAACACCACACAACCTTAGTGTTACACGTCAAAATTCCTCACTTCGATAATGTCACATTATCATTGTCGCAAGTGTCACACTTTTGTCACAAGTTTCATAAATGTTTCATTTTCATTATGCATATGTCGCATTGCGAATGACACCGGGGAAACACTTGATACATCTTCTAGGACATGTTGGAAGGGGAAACCACATCATTTGACAAGCTAAGTAAAATGTTTTTCCTTGAGAAATGGTCATCTTAACTAACTTTTGGAATATCAACGCTCCCCTGCTCATATGTAGGGAGTGCTAGCACTCCATTTCCATCTAGCAGGGAGCATTGCAACGCTCTGTTGCCAGTTTTGAGGGAGCATCAATTGGTTGAGAGAATCATGGGAAGAAATCACCCTTATCTCTAAAGACAAGTAGATATGCTCTGAGTTGTTTTGGCTCGAATTTGAGGGAGATGCACAACTGATGGAGTCATATCCTCAATTTATTCCAAATATAACTAAGGTGGTTGAGCCTCTCAAAGAATATAAAAGGAGGCATTCTCATGGTAAAGAGGAGGAGGATAATCAACAAAACGTATTGTCATTCTGATCATGGATATTTCGAGCAAGGGGTTGTAAAAGGAGGACTTGGAGAGGTTGTTGCAACTACATATACAGATTGTAATGTCACTGTTTCATGGAAACTTGCACATGAGATCTAGCTAAAGCATACACAAACAAATTTTATCAAGAAAAGGAAGAGAGATACACAATGAAGAATGAGAATCAATGCATATTATTATCTTATCAATGAGTGAGTGATCTTCACTCATATATGAAATGACATCCTATAATTAGGAATGCATGCATAATAGTGATGGTATAAGATTAGAAAGTCTAAAATAGAACTAGTCAGTTAACTCCCACTGAACTAGTGTGCCGAAAATAGAAATTTCCCCAACACCCTCCCTGAACATCACTACGGAGTAAGAAATGAGTCCCGACTACTAGGCCATTTTAGTTACTCATGTACAATTCAACTAATGAACACTAAATAAAAGTGAGGGAAGAGGGAAAACCACGCGGGAACAAACCCCCCCCCTCAAAAGATAATGTATCAAAAGAAGAAAATGACAGCTGCTAGGCAACTTTGTTCTTCACTGCAAGATGATCCCGCAAAGTCTAAAACTTCTGCTCACTGAAAGTATTCATGAAGATGTAGAAATATTTATGGATATGATGAAGTCCTTTGGAAACCTATCTAGCCTTGTACCTCTTGATCCTATGGACCCATCTGCACCTAAACATATTCCTTTCTGGTGGAAGTGGAACCAGATTCAAAGTCTAGTTCTATTGGAGTGAGTCATACTCCTTCTGCATGGCTTCTTTCCATAATATATTTCCCACAACCCTATTTTAGTTCTGTGGATCAGTAGATTGAACCATATAGCAATGCATGGGCATCACAGGTTCTGAAGCTGAAAATACATGAGAAGGCTCACCATGCTGAGATCGAGTCCTCATTGAATCCAATGGATTCCCTGCAAGGTTGTCTACGGTCTGAAGTGTGAATTGTGCCTTCTTGGGAATCTACTGAAGCTTCAACGTTGGCTTCTTATCTGGCTGTACTACCTGCTTATTTCCATGTACAAAATTTGAGTGTATGGAATCATCTCTGATGTCTGAAACTAATGGAAGCACAAGAGTATATGCATGTTGCACTATAGGTGCATGCAAAGTAATCTCCTTATGTGTAAGTAGAATAGAGGAGTCATCGTCAGAAAACTTAGTGAATTTATACAACCTTGACTTGTGATCCACCTCACCAATTGCAATGATGGAATTGTCATGCATGTCAATTACTGAAACTAAATCTGATGTAAATTCAACCTTTTTACCTTTATGAGTGATCTAATAAACTGAGAGAAAATTCATAGAAAGATTTGGAACATGTAGAACATTATCAAAAATTCCATTGTGGAGTTACTCTCTCCCTTCTCCTGCTACTGAAGTATCATCCCCCATGAGAATAGGGGGTCTTGAGCATGGACTCAAAGAAGAGAAAACTTCATCTTTCGCTGCCATATGATGGGATGCACCAGAATCTATAATCCATGAATCAGATGAGGAATTAGTTGCAACCAGATCATGATGATTATATTTCTTAGGAGAAGTATCTTCTTCCTTATGCTTCTTGACTCCCTCCGGAATGGAGTTTCCAAGGTTGTTCTGCTAAAGTGCATGTTCCATAAGATCGATTTGTTTCTTCATGCATGTGGATTCTTCATGATTCGATTTATTGTAGTAAGTGAAATGCTTTCCCTTCTTCCTCTTCTTGGAATTTGAAGAGTCTTTGGAACCTGAAGAATCGTTAAAGGGTTTGGAATATCCCTCCTTCTCGTTCTTTTTCTCCTTCCCGTTCTGTTTGGATGATCCTTTTCCATCATGCATGGTGAGTGCATGTGCTTTGGGATATTTCATGAGGCCCATCTGTATGAGTTTTGTCTTCTCTTGTGTAAGATACTCAATGAACTGAGCCAACGTAGACATTTTCCAATTTGTTCCAAAAAGACATCTGCCAGAATGGAAATTGGAGACATATACAACGTATTCTGATCCTAGCTTGGCCAAGATTGTTATAATAAGTTGTTTCTCTTGTGTAGACTTGTCAATACCAATTCACCCAAGCTCAAAATCAATTATTTAAATTTAGTAAAGAAATCTTGTATATTATAAAAAATTTTAGGGTCTAAGGTATTCAACTCTACCTCAAGCATATGACCTCGCATCTCATCCTGCTTTCCAAAGAGTCCTTCCAGGGTGGTCCATATCTCATTTGGAGTCTTTCATACAAAAACATGAAACCATAAATTAGTGGATATTAACTCAATAAGTAGTCCCATGGCCTCACCCTTACGGTTCGCCCATCTCATCTACTCAATCACTGATGTAGGTTTTATTTCTATCGCCATCGTCAAATTATGCAGTCATTTCCTTCTGAGTTGGAATTATGCCTTGGGATTCCAATCAAAATAATTGTATGGTGTGAGGATTACCACCAAGTTTGACTATATAATACTTGTCCTATCCATCTCTCCCACTGTTTCCAAGAACACTAAAAATTTACTCTCAATCTGCAAGTGAAAAATTAATAAATCACAACAGAAAGGGCACTTTAAGTGAAAATTCGTATCAGTTTCATGAGAGGATCTTTTGACTTACTTTCTGAGAAAAAAATGAGGAATCTCACCAAATGGTTGAAAACCCACTTGGAGGATGGGTCAATTTACTTCCCACATGAGCCGTTTCCTCAAAAAAATAATATTTTGGGAGCAATTACTATAGAAAGATACGACCACAAATTCGTATCAGTTTTAGGAGGCTATCTTCCGGCTTACGTTTTGAGAAAACAGTAAGGAATATCGCCAAATGGTTGAAAACCCACTTGATGAATGGGTCGATTTACTTCCTTGGCGATCCGTTTCCTCAAAAACTTAACATTTTTGGAGAAATCACTGCTGAAAGGTACGACCACGGATTTAGCTCACCGAAACTCCGATTTTCCTTATTCTTTGGCTTGTCTGGCTTGCTCCAAGTAGTGTAGCTATGATACCATGTCAACGTTTCATGGAAACCTGCACAGGTGACAACATATCTAGCTAAAGAATACACAAACAAAGCTTATCAAGAAAAGGAAGAGAGATACAAAATGAAGAATGAGAATCGATGCATATTATTATCTTATCAATGAGTGAGTGATCTTCACTCATGTAGGAAATGACATCCTATAATTAGGAATGCATGCATAATATTGATGGTCTAATATTAGAAAATCTAAAATGGATCTAGTCAATTAACTCCACTGAACTAGTGTTACTCCCACTGAACTAGTGTGCCAAAAATAGGAATTTCTCCAACAGGGGTTACTCCCCCTGCGGGGTCCAGGGGAAAATCCTCTGAAGGAAAATTTTCCTTGTAAATGTATATTGTAATTTCATTGTAAATCTGGACCATTCATTATAAGGATAATAATCAACAAAATGTATTGTCATTCTGAATGTGGATCTTTTGAGAAAGGGGTTAGACAAGGAGGACTTGGAGAGGTTTTTACAACTACATCTACAGATTGTAAGTGCCTTGCAATGTTCTCATTAATATATGCTTGACCTATTTCCTTCAAGTTTGTGTATGGTTGCATATACTTGTCTATTATTGATATATTTAGTTTAAAATAATCTTGGTAGAGTAGGAAGTTTGCGTTGTCTTTGTTTTCTATTGGATTGCAAATGTCATTAAGGAGCTTGGAGATCAAGTTCAGCTTGGATTAAGTGAGGACAAGCTTCAGAAAAAGGTACATCATACTTTCTTCCTCTTTCCCTTTGACTAGTTTAACTATATTTAAAGGAATGTTAGTGTCCAATGTTAGCATCTTTTTGTCTTGGTAGTAGGGGTATATAATCCAAGAGGATATTCACATGTCCATGAGGGAATTTTCCTACAACATAAATTGCAACTCCACTAGGGATCAAATCTTTCAGTTTTGGTTTCTTTCTTTGGTTTTGTATTTTATTTTTTCTCATCTTTAGATCCTGCTTGCTATATTTTGTTCTTGTATACATTTGTTGTCATTGCTGAAGTTGTCTCACAGAGATTGTTGATCAAATTTCCTGAGTTTTTTGTTAGAAAAATAGGATCGTAGAGAAATAAATTAAAACAAATGCAGAAATAAAACACAAAAGATACACAATACAATAGAGACACAAATATATGTGGTTCACCCAATGTGGGATATGTCCACCATAGAAATTGTCAGGTCCTTCCTTTATTATTATCCAACAAATGAAGTGATACAACCTACAACACACCCGTTGTAACTTCCTCTTCTTTCTCTCACAATATCCTCACTCAGAATACAATATTCGTAATGATACCTAGGTGCAATACATTTCCCTCATAAAAGAGGGTTTCCTTCTAGGGAAAAAAAACATAACATAACTTCTACCGTCAGATCTATGACCTTATAATGAATGGTCCATATTTACAATGGAATTACAATATACATTTACAAGGAAAATTTTCCTTCAGAGGCTTTTCCCCCAGATCCCGTAGGGGGAGTAACCCCCCCTTTCACTCCCCCATGTGGAGGAGTATACATTCTTCCAAGGTGTAAATTCTTCATGGGGTATAAACACAGATGAAAACAAAGACTTATGAATCAGGAATATAATCAGGCTCCACAACCAACAATCTCCCACTTGGAGACTAATCTCAACAACTCCACTGTTGTTGTATATGCTGGACTATGATCATTATTGGACATGGAAAATTTATCATTTTCATATTCATGCTTGAATACCAAATGAAAATGAATAGGAACTTAGTTTCTCCCTGGTTAATCTCTTTGTTAACATGTCTGCAGGATTCTGGCTAGTGTGTATCTTTTCCAACTTCAAATGTCCATATTCCAAGATAGATCGTATGAAATGGTACCTGAGCTGTATAATCTTAGTCTTCGAATGGAAGGTTGAGTTCTTTGCAAGATGAATATAACTCTCACTGTCACAATACAACCTGATATTCTCCTTCTTTCCTAATTCCTCCATAAACCTCTGTAACCAAATCATTTCTTTACTATCCTCTGTAGCAACAACATACTCTTCTTCTGTTGTTGAAAGTGAAACAACCTTTTGCAGTTTTGAAATCCAACTTACTAATGTTCCACCTATAGTAAAAACATACCCTGTGGTGCTCCTCTTGCTATATTTATCATCTTCCATATCTGAATCAACATATCCCTGTAGACTAGTGTCTGAACCTCCAAAACATAATGCATGAGTACCAATACCTCTCAAATACCTGAGAATCCACTTTACTTCCTCCCAATGATTCTTACCTGGATTGTTCATATACTTTCTCATAACTCCAACTTCATGTGAATTATCTGGTCTTGTGCAAACCATTGCATACATCAAACTACCAACCGATGATGAATAAGGGACCCTGGAAATGTATTCTATATCCTCCTATGTCTTGGGACAAATCTCCTTAGTTAATTTGAAATGGCTGGCCAAAGGTGTACTAACTAGTTTTTCATTTTTCATTCTAAACCTCTCCAACACCTTTTCTATGTACTCACCCTGAGACAATGTCAATTTGTGATTTTTCATGTCTCTTGTTATTATGATACCAAGGATTTTATTTGCAGCACCCAAATCCCCCATTGTAAATGAATTAGATAATTTCTTCTTGAGCACATTTATATCCTGCATATTAGACCCTGCAACAAGCATGTCATCTACACACAATAGCAAGATAATATAGCTTCCATTTTATAGCCTTTTAAAATAAACATAGTGATCATAATGACATCTATTATAACCTTGTTCTATCATAAACCTGTCAAACTTCAAATACCATTTCCTTGGAGCTTGATTTAGGCCATGCAAACTCTTCTTCAACCTGCATACCAAATTTTCCTTTCCTTTGACCTCATACCCATGTGGTTGTTGCATATAATTCTCTTCCTCCAAATCCCCATGGGAAAAGTTTTTTTTACATCTAATTGTTCAAGATGCAAATATTCTACTACCACAAGACTTAAAATAGTCCTAATTGGAGTCATTTTAACAACAAGAGAAAATATTTCATCAAAATATATACCTTTCTTTTGTGCAAACCCCTTTACAACAAGTCTATCCTTGTACCACTTTTTCCCTCCATCTTCTTCCTTCAACTTGTAAACCCATTTATTAAGCAATTCTCTTTTTCTTGCATGAAACTAAACCAAGTCCCAAGTATGGTTATTTACCAAGGAATCCATTTCCTCTTTCATGCCTTGCTCCCACTTCTTTTTGGTGTCTACTTGCATTTCCTATTCATAACATTATGGTTCACCATAATCAGTCAACAATAAATAATACAATGAAGGAGAGTATCATTCATGGGGTCTACTTAACTTGGTAGATCTTCTAACAACACTTGCAAGAGTTTGAGGCACCTGTTTCTCTGTTGTTGTACATTTTGATTTTATGGTACCTTTGGAATTTATTTTTCAGTGATCTCATCAAGTACTGTGTATTCTGGTTTTTCTTTTTCTTGTTTCTTTCCCTGGAACTGATCTTTGTACATGAACTTCTCATTGAATATTACATATCTACTCGTAATGATTTTTTTATTTTCATAATCCCATAAGCGATAACTAAAATCATTACCACCGTATCCAATAAAGGTACACTTGGATTTTTCCTCAAGCTTTGTTCTATTTTCTTTATCAATATGGACAAATGATTCACAACCGAAAGTCTTAAAAAAAGAATAGTTTACCTTTTTACCTGTCCATGCCTCTTCTGGAATTCTACAATCCAAATATATTTAAGGCCCTCTGTTTATTAAGTAAACAACAATATCTATAGCATCTACCCAGAATTGTAAGGGAAAACCAACATGAAATCTCATACTCCTTGCACGCTCCATGATTGTCCCATTCATCCTTTCTGACACACCATTTTCTAGTGGTGTTCCTGTAACTATATTCTCTCTACGATTCCCATGGTATGAATAGTAATCATCAAAATCCTTGCTGCAATATTCACTTACATTTTTTGATCTGAGACACTTCAACCTTTTTCCCGTCTCATTCTCAACCAAAACTTTCCATTTCTTAAAAGTATCAAAAACATCAGATTTGTGTCGAATGCGATAAACCCAAGTTTTTCTAGTTACATCATTAATAAAAGTAACATAATAACAAGAGCCACCAAGAGATGATACCTGAGCTAGTCCCCATACATCTGTATGCACAAGCTCTAAAATTTTGAATTTGAAAAATCTTACTCTCTTTTGTTTTCCATAAACACGATGCTCACAGAAATCCAAATCAATTTGTCTAAGATTTGGAAACAAGTTTATTTTGTGAAGTATTTGCATCCCCTTCTCACTCATGTGTCCAAGCCTATGATTCCAAAGTATTGTATCCACTCCTGTAGAATCTAAAGAGATAGAAGAGCCAATATTACCAGTACATAAATACAATGTACCTACCTTCTCTCATTTTTCTATCACCAATGATCCTTTGGTGACCTTCCACAACTTATCTGTAAATATGGATATACAACCTTCACTTTCCAAATTCCCTGTTGAAATTAGATTTTTCCTTAGATATGGAACATGTATTACCTCTTTCAACAACCATTGGTTTGCTTTATTTTAACCTTTCCCATTCCAAACATTTTGCATGTTGCATCATCACCCAAATGAACCTGTCCAAAATCACCTTGAACATAATCTAGAAAATGTTTCCTATGGGGTGTGGAATAAAATGAAGCCCATGAATCTACTACCCAAGACTCAGAAATATTATCTACAGAAAGAATAAAAGCATCTTGTAACACATCGCCTGTTACATTTGCTTCCTGATTTTTTTCTTGTTGTCCATCTCTTTGTTTCTTTGGAGCTTTGTAGTCTTTCTTCATATGTCCTTTCTTCCCACAATTCCAACACTCTATCTTTCCGAGTCTGGATTTGGATCTTCCCTTCCTAGAATTCCTACGCTTCCCTGAGCCCTTTCCTCTATCCTTTTGTCTTCCCTTGTTCTCCATGTTCAACGCATTACCTGATGTCTCACCTATGCTTTTTCGTCACATTTCCTCGTTAAGGATAACACCAACAACATCATCAAATTTTAAATTATTTGAACTGGAGACAAAGTTACTTACATCCATGGCCAAGCTGTTCCATATTTCTAGCAATGAGTACAAGATTACAAGAGCCCTGACCTCATCATCAAAGTCCACTTTTACAGAACTTAGCTTATTAGTAATCGTATTAAATTCATTTAAATGATATTCAACACACCCACCTTCTGACATATTCATATTAAATAATATCTTCATTAGAAATACCTTATTATATGATGAGGGTTTTTCATACAGTTTATCCAATGCGTCCATCGACTCCTTCTTTGTATTTTCTTTTAAAATATTGAAATCCACTGACGCCACTAGGCTCAGCCGTATCGTTCCTAGTGCTTTTCTGTCAAGAACCTCCCATTTTTCGTCCTTCATGGCCGTCAAATTTTTTTCTATTCCAACCAATGGTAGGATTAGATCCTTATGATATAAATAATATTCCATCTTCATCTTGCATAACTGGTATTTTTGTCCGTTAAATTTCTCGACCCTAAACTTTCCATCTTCCACCATTGCTCCCACTCAAACTAGGAACCCTCTTTTCCCGTGATTTACCTTTTGCTTTGATACCAGTTTTTAGAAAAACAGGATCGCAGAGAAATAAAATAAAACAAATGTGGAAATAAAACACAAAAGATACACAATACAATAAATACACAAATATACGTGGTTCACCCAGTGTGGGCTACGTCCACTAGAGAAATTGCCAGGTCCTTCCTTTATTATTATCCAACAAATGAAGGGATACAACCTACAACACACTCATTGTAACTTCCTCTTATTTCTCTCACAATCTCCTCACTCATAATAGAATATTCATAATGATGCATAGCTGCAATAAATTCCCCTCAAAAAAGAGGGTTTCCTTCTAGGGAAAAAACCCTAACATAACTTCTATCGTTAGATCTGTGACCTTATAATGAACAGTCCAGATTTACTATGTAATTACAATATACATTTACAAGGCAATTTTTCCTTTAGGGAATTTTCACTCTCCCACGTGCAGGAGTGTACATTATTTCAGGGTGTAAGGTATCCATGGGGTATAAACACGGCTGAAAACAAAGACCTCTGAATCTAGAATATAATCAGTCTCCACTACCAACATTTTTCATTTTTTGGGTTTTTCCCATTCTTTCTTAGAAACCCGCACCCTATCCATTTAAAACTAGAGCATTGATTTCCTGATCGACGCTCCCCTATAGTGCTTTAGGGAGCATTGTAGCGCTCTGGTTCTGTTATAGCTAGAGCACCGATTTTCTCTCATTTTGAAAAATTATTGATTTCCTTTGTACTAGGCGTGATTTTTGGGTATTTCCTTTTAACTCAGAACTTGTTTTATCAATTTATGTCTTTTGTTAGACCTACAACTTGATTCTTTTAATACTTTTGATATTTGATTGGATTTTATTGTATTTCCTTGTCACATAATCTCCCTTTTTCTTCAGAGTTTGGGTTCATTTTGATCGATTAAAGATTGTTACAAGGAAACAGGGATCTCTTTACTGTTTAAGTTGGTCTATTATCTTCATATATTTCCAGAAATTTCTTAAGTGTGTTTTGTTGTTTTTGATGTTATTTTTGGAAAATTTAATTTGTTTTTGCCTCTTATTGACTGTTGTGAGAGTGCCTTGTGTTTGTGTGATTCTTGCTTCCCTTTGTCTAAATGTTGAAATAGTGAAATCCCTTTTATTATTTACATAAGAAGAATTAAACCAAATCAATTCACATTCATATCCAAAAGAAAGGATACTTTTTACGATTGTTTTTTGGATATCAGAAACATTTTCCTTATACTTTAGAACTGAAATGGATTCTTGTTGAAAACAAATTGCAAATTGTTTTTGCATTATTGTGTTTTGTAGTGAAAGAAAACCCTTCTCCTTCCCGTAAATAGAAGTTCATCAAAATAAATGTTTTATTATCATTCTTTTACTTCTTTGGGATTCGATTCGTAACATCATTAATTTCACTCTCATTCACCTCTATGTAAAGAACAACCACTAAAATCAATCGTAATAAAAATAGATCTAGAAATTTTTTCTTTTTAGATTCTTCCACCAACATTAGATTAGGACTAGCGCTTTGGATTAGGCTGTGAGAATAACTCTCCAAAGAATTCAAGAAAAACTTAGCATCTTGCGATAGGGAGAGTAAATCCAATTTTCATATAAGCATAGTTGGGATCCCCCTCTCACACAAGGGTTACGCACGAGGTCACGTTCGAGAGAGCAACGAAGATTATCCATCTGAGGCTTAATCGTTCATAGTAGTAAGATCGTATTTTGTGGGTTCTTCTTGAGGTCCAACTGTATTCATTTGGTCTCAATGCTTCGTGAATTCTGAATCCATTCGAGGTACTCTGGAGTTCTACTGGTCCACTTGTCCTTAGTTCTCTTGAAGGATTTCAGAATTTTTATCCTACCCATACATTTGGACTGAACTGTCGACTGTACCCGCCCAGAGGCTGACTACAAGTTAGTGTCCTTAGTATCCATAATATTTAGGGTCCTCATAGAAGGTGACGGTGAAGGGAATTCTTCGCTGTACTTGGAATAGACGTTGGTCAAACTCACTTGGGCTCCTTGGAGGGAAAATCCACGATTATTGTGTGGAATATTTCACCAAGGCATAAGTCCATTAAGTGGGTGACCAACGTAACTGATCCACCCACTCATATCCTAGTTCATTCTCAATTTGATCATGCGATGTTAGATTTCATCACCAACTAGTATGATCATTGAGAGAAGGTATTGTTTGCTTGTTGGTTCTTCTATATTTTTAGCGAGTGTTGTTTATTTACTTAATTGTTTTTCAATATTGAGACTGTAGATGATAAAGTTCTTTGTAGATCATGTAGGATGCAAGTGATACCTATAGAAGGCTATGAACCCTTACCTCCTAATTCACCTAAATATTTTTACTGCGAAGAGGTAGAAAATCATTTGGATGTTGGGAGTGTTGATACACCTTTGTTAGAAAATAATGAAAGAACCTTGGTCACAATTGAGGATCCCATTCTTCCTATCATCCCTCTGTCACAATTTCCTACCGAGCCACTCCTTCTTTGTTTGGACTGATTAGGTAACGTCATATAAGAAGAGTGTCCTCATCTACCATCGAGGCCATACACTGAGACAGAGATGGAAAACACACAACATGATTATAATGATGAGTAAACGACTCTTGTACGATTTGCTGACATGGTAAATCCACAATAGAAACTTGTTCGTTCTATATGGAGAACTCCATCGGGACATGATATTTACGGGAAATTCAACTTTAGTTGACCACCTCTTGACCTTCTTACCTCTGCTGGTCTTAAGGCAGGACTGTCCGGTCAGACTATTGATTGTCCCATCGAACAAGTAATCAATCCTACTACTAAGTCAATACACGTTCAAAGTAACACCGAAGTCGTAATGCCTAATCATACACAAGGTACTTCAAAAGTTACTATCACCACACCACCTTTTCAACCTACATATCCTTATGTTCCACAGAATCCTGTTGGAACACCTATACATCACTAATGCATAACCCTACCATACACGCACACTCAACTATGGGAAAAATCTCGATTGGGGGGCAACCATCATCTAGCGGGCCTGTCCCTCCCGGGGGACATCCACCCTTGAACATACCCACTTGGGGGAAAGCACATTTTATTGGTCAAACCCCAGTTGTAACTCAATATATGGTAGGGGGACAACCCCCTTTCTATGGAAACACTTTAAAATACTAGGGAGCACCCCAAGGAGGTATGTTTCATCAACCTTATCAAGGAGGGATCTCATACGCTAACCCACAAGGAGGAGTACCAAATCCTGTTCCTTTTGGATTTTATTATGGAAAACCTTTTCCGGGTGTCTTGAATCTCACGTGGGGTCCTCAAGGACATCAATCTTATCCTCTCCAAGGGTCAACTATATACCCTACGCAAGGAAAAAATTTCTACTCCCCTCTAGGGAAAACATTTTATCCACCACAACCTAATCAAATGAATTATCCTCCCACATTATACAATGTTTATCCTCCCCAGAACCAACCGGGTTTCCCTCCTTTCATGAACGTTCCTCAACAACAACTGAATCCTACCTATATTGGCTAACAACAGTTTCATACGGGAGGGCCTACTAGATACAATTATCCACCTCAACTAGTTTATGGCCCTACTGGTGTCCCTATGCCACACCAGTATCATCCTCAGGTTAACCAACAACTACCATTCCTAGCCACGTTGGATCTACCATATTTATCTCAGTTGAAAAATGATCCCATACTACATTTTCATTTTTGGTTGGTAATTCCTGCTAAATTACCTTCTGACATCCCCAAATTTGACAGTAAATCTGGTGAAGACCCGGAAAACCATGTTATGACATTTTATCTATGGTGTTCATCAAACTCAATGATGGATGATTCTACCCGATTTCATCTTTTCCAGTGCACACTCACGGGCTCAACATCCAAATGGTACATTGAACTCCAATGTTGTACTCTTCAAGATTTAAACTCCCTATCCATGGATTTTCTCATGCATTTTCAATTACCCATCCATTACGATACTGGTATAGAATCCCGACTTCACTTCGTAAAACGAACTTCTTACATATCTTTGATCACATTCATGAGTGGAGATGACGACGAAGGTTGATCAAAGTGACCATTTCTGACCAATTATTGGAAGAATGGTTTACTAAACCTCTTTTACCTCCAATTTCTCATGACGTCGCCATGGGTGGTGTTTTCATTGAGGAAGAATCCATTGCTCTTGCTCAATACTTGGATTTGGTTTATTCTCAATCTGGTACGTTGTATGATTTGATACCAAATGCTCCCCATATGTACACCGATCCATATAAACCATCTTCTACGGCTCATATATATGGAATTATTGGTGCCATCAAAACCCAATATTCATCACAGTCGATCGACTCGACTAATTGCTTCATTTCTGCACCTATCACTGGTTCTACTTCACTCTCCTCTACCTCCCCCCGACTCAAATCTATGAGGTGAATGCAGTTCATTCTTCCTCTTCACAACAATCCCGGGGAAATAAGTAGACGAAAAGAAAACCCAATAATAATAATAATAATAATGAAAATCCAAAAACACCTACTCAACCACCTTCTCCTGAGAAACAACCACAGCAGAAACCAAAATTTTTGTGTCTCATTTATGGTGATGATCATTACACCCGAGACTGTCCTCATCGCGACGAAGTTACAAAACTTTTCAAAGGGAATTCCCAACCTGCTATGTTGAAATGACCTTTTCCTTAGTAGAAGTCCATGGTTGTGCAAGTGCCTAGTCCTCCGGTAGGGGGAAATCCTAGTCATCCTCCTAGCAAGGAAGCCTCATCGAGTGCCCATATTTATATGTTTAATGGAATTGATTTAACCACTTGCACTACCATGTATGACACATCGGATAAACCTGATAAAGAGAAGGAAACTAATAGTACTACCTTAGATCCACCTCCTACCAC
>SNQJ01S0128439.1:11063-37174 GCA_010110895.2 Picea sitchensis | reverse complement strand
TATATATATACCTAGATGTATTTCTTATAGATATATATGTATATAAGTATGTCTATTTGCTTGGCTGGCACTCGGCATGAACACGATAGAAGAAGAATTCAGACTCAATTTCGATAGCATAAATTTAAAGTTATACTTACACATGTATAGACCTGTCCTACATTCTGTAAGTAATCATTTCCAGCAAACATGCAATTATGATAACATGAACATTTACGAAATGGTAGGAACTATAGGGAATATTTTTTATATACATATTCCTTTTCCTTATTATCAAGTGTTATCACAGATTGTTTAGAAGGACTTTGTAACATTATAAAGAGTTGTACATATTTCAATAATTTTAGATGAAAAACCTAAGGGATATACCATACCACACCGAACAACCAAAGCAGGGCCAACAGATCTATATACGATGACAATTTGTATAAATAAATAATCCAGATGTAGAGTACAGAGTCGAGAATTCTCAATCCCTTTGTTATATATAAGCAGATTCAAGCCTGTATAATTACTTATTGTATAGATCCAATCAAACCCTCTGTGAAAAAAAATAATATAGATTCAGACAATTCGTATATATGGAAGTAAGGAAATTTAGGAACAGATTGAATACATCTCGGAATATATCAAGTATTCTGCCAAACTAATTGCAAACTCAGATTGAATATTACCTCGGTAAATGGGAAAGGATTTCACTCCCAGTACTCTTAGTTTTCCGAAGGCATATGTTATTAAATTTAAGGATAAAGTTACAGGAATAAAAGAATATAAACTATCAGGAATTCCAATATAACAAGAAAATTTAGATCGTATATATTTTCCTTTCCAAAAGTCGAGACAGGGGTTGGTAAAAGAAAACCTGACTAAGCCATTCAGTCAAACCCTTTAGTTTTATAGTCAACTCTCGTATTGGATCTTGGAAACATTTTTACAGAGTCATACAAATTAACAATCTCTACCACAGTCTACCCTTAATGCCTAATCTTCTTGGAAGGGTAGAACGGAACCCGAATACCTTTGGTGCAGGTGATCAAAATTGCACTTCATATCTTCGCGTGACTAAAACCCTGTACATTTCAAAAGACATCTTTTTAGTCTTGATCAATAGAGATGGAAGATTTAAGTTAATATTAAGAAAAATAGTCGAAGTAATACTCATCTGTAGTTGGAGGGGTTCGATATCCTTCACCACTGCAACGAAATGCATGCCTCCCAGGCCGAGAAGGGAGGAGGGGCCCGAAATGTCCTTGGTGGGTACCCTCGTATAGAAAATAAGAGAGGCCCACCATTAGCTTTAAGGACCAATAAATAACCAGAAGAAAATTTTAAAGGTTGTTTATTCGAATGTTGAACATGTATCTATAGGTCATACGACAGGTATAAACCAACCTTTAACTCAAAGTAAAATGTAAGGATGAGATGTTGCAGGCCAATAACCATTATCACTAAAATCTGTTTCGACTCTGTAATTTAGCTTAGATACAGACACAATATAGTGCCGAAAACCCCAGTCGCGCTTACCCCATTTGAAATGTATTTAGATTTGTAAGAGGAGGAGAAAGAATGACATAAACCCCAATCGCCCTTAGTATGTTTCACAGAGTACAATGTTTGTCTTAAGATTTAGACCGACTACCAACCCTTTTTATGAATGGTCCCCAAACAATAAGTGTAAAATCAAACGTTTTCATCAAATAATTGGACAACCGAGAACCCTAGAATAACCTTCTTACCGGACGCCCAACCAGGTTAGTGACGACATTAAAAGTGTGCCCGAGTGACTCACGTATTGAGGATTAAGCATAGAAATGGGCACATACGAAAACCTAACCTAATAAACTCCAGAGCCATAGTTATAGAAAAGCACAGTGTATGCAAGAGAGAAATCTAGTACTTAAACCAATGATTACAGAACTAAAATGAAAAATTCTACCTACGTGAATTCATGAACAGGAGTTATAAATAATAATAAGACGGAGCGACCTTGTAGAGTGTTTGATTAAGGATTTTAGTTTTAGATTTAGATGCTTACCGATAGCAGGAGTAATCCCGAGAGGCGCTCCTTTCCACCATTCACCTCATGCTGAGAGCGGTCCATAAGCACCAGGAAGGTGTAAGGTGTTTTCTTTCGGAGCAAGTTTGTTCAGAATGACCTCAGACAACTAAGGTTACCCTAAAAACCTGAACCCCATGCTTATTGAATGCAAAGAGTACAACGAAGAATGCGCCATGTGATATGAGAGACTTGGTGTGTTTGGATTGGATGAGGTTACAGGGTCGACTCTCGTACTTCATCCACCTCCATTAATTGTGAGTCAGATATTAACTCCCGACTATCAACCTCCTGCCATTTAATTTATTTCATGGATACAAGGGTGAGCCTCCTCGAAACCCTACGTTCGAAAATATCAATCCTTTGATTACTCCTAGTCAGGTTAGTACCGATAGTTCCACTGTGTCTACACCTGGAAAGATTAACCAACTATCTGCTTAGAGTCCTGCTATTAACTAGAACTTAGGCTATGCATGAAGAAAATACTCTTTGTCTACAATTAGTTACCAAGGGAGTCATCGAAGTCATATTTAAGTAGGGAAAGACAAATATTTAAGTGTAACAACGAAACATTTAGAATCTGACACCCTTACTATGTGTACAAAGTATTATTCGTGGGTTTTTGAGTCTAAAGTTGCGCGTCCATGTTCTACAAAGAATCTAGGGCCCTAAGTCCTAGGGTCATGTATTTCCTTTCTTCCAAAGGATAACCTTTTAATCCCCTTGTAAAATCTAGTAGGACTTAAACAAAAGTTGAAAGGAAAACTCTGGATGTTGAGTCCATTATATGCGGAATGGGAAGGTGAATACTTTAGGTATCAAAGTTTCACAATAAAAATTAAATGGATATTTCGCTAAGTATGAGTATGTGTTACAGTTTTAGGGTTTTAATCTACCTTAGAAGATTTTTGTTTTTGGGATGAAATTGAGGTATATTACACATGGTATCAGAGAGAAAGTTACAACATTGGACTTGAACAAGGCTACATTAGTCACTTAAGCATATGTTGTGATTTATGAAAACCTAATGAACCTTGTTGTTCCAAACAGAAAGCCCTTTTTGTTTTGTGATAATTATTGTAGATCAGGACGATGCAGAAATCAGGATGGAGGGAAATCTGGAGAAGATACCTCCTGGAGATCCAAGACAAAACAACGATGGAAGCTCACCCACGACAGTGTTGGAAACAATGAGGAATCTTATTGTTGAACTACAGGTTTTCAAAGCCAACAATGAGAAACTGAAGAAAACACAGAAGGAACAACAAGAGATAAAGGAAGTCCTACTACGCAGTATAGTGACCAAGAAAATCCTGAAAGACGATAACAACGATGAAGAAGTCAGGAAGAGAGCTTCCAAGAACATAGGACCAGAAACAAAAAAAGCAGACAACTCATCTGAAGCAACACCTTCAGCTGAAGACAAAACTAAAACAGATAGAAAAAGGAAACAAGTAGACCACCTTGAAGGAGAATTCAAAAAGATCAAACCAACTACCTTCAATGGAGAATCCAAGACAGGAGAAGAAGTTGAGGCATGGTTGTTGGACATCAAGAAATATTTCCAAATCTACAACTACTCCAGTAATATGAAGGTCAGAATGGCCATCTACAATCTGAAAGGGAAGGCCAAAATTTGGTGGCAAGACCTGAAATTGGCCAAGGGCCTAAAGGAGAAACAATTGGAATGGTTCGACTTTAAGAAGTATTTCAAGAAACAGTACCTTTCTGAAAGCTAATACGAGAGGAAAATAAGAGAATTTTACAAACTAAGGCTTGGACAGAGGACAATGGAAGACCTTATAAATAAATTCCTGGAACTATTAAGGTTCGTACCTTACATTCGAGAATATAAGGTAAAAATCCATTATTCTTAAGTTGTTTACCGCAGTCCTACCGAGACATAATTGAATTTGAAAACCCCAGTTCATTAAGTGAAGTGTTCAGGAAAGCACGAATGTGCTATGATCAATACAAACATTGGGTAGAGTTTCCTAAAGCCTGGAAGGATAAGAAACAGGAACAGATGAATCAATGAAAGAAGGGATACCAACCAACTCCCTATCAGAATGCAACAAAAAGCTTCCCGAGGAAAGACTTTCACGAAAACCATCCAAGCACATAGGGAGGTGGTAAACCGGTAAACCTGGGAACAAATTAATTCGGGGATAATCCTCGGGAACCATTAAAGTGTTGGTAATGTGAGGAACCTCATCTCAGGAGGAATTTCCCACATTTAAACATGGAAAACATAACTGTTGTACATAATCTATAGGAAGATTCAACGGTGGGTGATGTAGTCAGAAGCCTGCATTGGATTAAAGAGACCATTGACAATCGACAAGCTGACCACCAGTCCTCGGTGGTAGAGATCGAAGATAAAACCAATAACACTCGAATTTCTATTTTAATTGACCCAGGAGCTACGTTAAGTTATATTACTCCTGATGTAGTAGAGTCAAACAAGCTTAAGAAACTGAAACATGAAAAATCATGGCTGGTACAACTAGCAACATGAACCAAAAGAAAAGTAGTTGACTTTATTTCTGACTTCGAGTTCATTTTAGATGGTCAAAACATTATAACGAGTCTGAACATCCTACCACAAGGGTATTATGATATGATTATCGGAATGGATTGGTTGGAAAAGCACAAAGTAGTACTAGATTATTATGCAAAGACACTTAACTATAAAGAAGATCTTGAAGCTACTAGAACAACCCAAGGTATACCAAAACCTGTATCAGTCAGACAAGTTTCAACGATGCAACTCAAGAAATGTATGAGAAAGGGATGTTAAGTTTATGCAATCCAAGTAACGAATCTGTTAGAAAAAGAAGATAAGCCAAAGATACAATACTTTTTTGTCCTGTGTGAATTTAGAGACATGTTTGTGGATGAGATACCAGAATTACCTCCTAGAAGGGAAATAAACTTCTCCATAGACCTACTACCTGGTTCAACCCCTATCTCAAAAGCACCTTACCGAATGAGCCTACCATAACTGACATAATTAAAAATACAGTTACAAGAATTGTTGAACAAAGAGTATATCAGACCAAGTGTCTCACCATGGGGGTATCCAGTCCTCTTTGTGAAAAAGAAAGACGGTACTCTAAGACTATGTATCGACTATAGACAACTGAACAAAATGACTATTAAGAACAAATACTCCTTACCAAGGATAAATGATTTGTTCGATCAAGTAGGTGGGGCCAAGATATTTTCAAAGTTGGATTTACAATCTGGTTATCATCAAGTTAGGATAAAAGACGAGGACATAAACAAAACAAATTTTCAAACAAGATATGGACACTACAAATTTGTAGTCATACGTTTTGGACTCACTAACGCACCAACCACGTTTATGTGCCTGATGAACAATATTTTCAGTCAGTACTTAGACAAGTTCGTAGTAGTATTTATCAATGATATTCTGGTCTATTCTAAAATGGAGGAAGAGCATGACGAACACTTAAGAATAGTTTTGCAAACATTGAGGAAACACAAATTGTATGCCAATTTTGATAAGTGTGACTTTTATTAAAAGGAAATACAATATCTAGGCCATGCAATTTCAGCAGAAGGCATTTCCGTAGACCCTGAAAAGATAAAAGCCATTATGGAATGGCCGATACCTAAAGATGTAGAAGATATCCGGTCATTCATGGGAATCACCGGATATTACCGCAGATTTATACAAGGGTTTTCCAATATAGCCTACCCTATCACGTCGTTACAAAATAAAGGGACCAAGTTGAACTGGTCACAGAAGTGCCAAGACAGTTTTAACAAGATGAAGGAATTATTGACAACGACACCCATCTTGAAGGTAGCAGACCCAGACAAAGACTTTACCATATGTGTCGATGCGAGTAAAGAAGGACTAGGTGGTGTTCTAACTCAGGCAGGACACGTGATTTGTTATGAGTCCTGAAAATTAAAGGAACATGAGTGAAATTATGTCACTCATGACTTAGAATTGGCAGCGGTAATACATTCCTTAAAAATGTGGCGACACTACATAATGGGTAGAAAATTTCTACTATTAATGGATAATAGCGGCGTGAAGTATCTATTTAGCCAACCAGACCTTAATGCAAGGCAAGCAAGATGGCTAGCCTTCCTGAGCGAATTCGACTTCGAAGTCAGGCATATCAAGGGTAAGGAAAATAAAGTAGCAGCCACTTTAACTAGAAGAATCCATGGGTTATTTGAAATCTGACACCCTTACTATGTGTACAAAGTATTATTCGTGGGTTTTGGAGTCTAAATTTGTGCGTCCATGTTTTACAAAGAATCTAGGGCCCTAAGTCCTAGGGTCATGTATTTCCTTTCTTCCAAAGGATAACCTTTTAATCCCCTTGTAAAATCTAGCTGTAGGACTTAAATAAAAGTTGAAAGGAAAACTCTGGATGTTGAGCCTGTTATATGCAGAATGGGAAGGTGAATACTTTAGGTATCCGAGTTTCACAATAAAAGTTATATGGATATTTCGCTAAGTATGAGTATGTGTTACAATTTTAGATTTTTAATGTACCTTAGAGGAATTTTTTTTTTTGATGAAATTGAGGTATATTACAATGTGGGTGTTATCGACGTGTTCTGTTGGTCTGGCATGAGAACTCAAATGATCAGAGTGAGTGTATTACTACTTGCTTATTTGGTTGGGACCAATTCTACTTAATTGATAGGAGGAATCGTCGAGCAGCTCACCCCTATGGCCACTTGTTAGATCCGTTTGAGCTCCTATACGCCCTATCACAGCATCCGGGGATAAAATTAAATTTTTTATTGGAACTAGAATAAGTTTTTTTTCCTAATAATTATGTACTATAATTCATTTCAATAATGTAGTATGTAATTGTCTTTTTTCATAAGAAAAAGCAGTTTCGCTGATATTCATTAGAATCAAAAGAAACTTTCTATGTGTTATTATGATATTTGTTTATTAACATTATGTGGAGGGAGAATCAGTTGTGATTGGTGATCCCTCATTTGACTTTCCATAGGCCCCAGGATGGTGGGAAGATCACTCGGTATTGCAAATCCCTCACTTTCCATATAACGTTCTAGTGTGGGAAGATTGTTTCACATTAAAAAATAAATAAAAATAATGAGCTTTCCTTTACCTTAAATTCTCTGTGCAGTCCAAACCCACTAATGGTTTGTCCCTCTAATGTGGGTATATTTGGTCAAGAAGGTGTAGATATGTAATTCAAGATCCATTATGTGTTAAAGGCTTTTTATTTAAATGGGAATAAATGTCTTTCTTCTAATATATTTTTTTCAATTTTTTTTTATAGTTTTTTTAAATATTCTGTTATGTTATATATAATATCTATTCTAATTTTGGATTTGAACATGTGAACTCTTATGAGGAAACACATGTTCTTAACCATTAGGCCCACTCAAGCTGTATGGTTTTTTTTTTCTAATTTGTATTTTTTTTCTAATTATAATTAAAATAATAATAATAGTAATAATAATACATGTGACATCTTATGAGGAAACATATGTTCTTAACCATTAGGCCCACTCAAGCTATATATATATATAATGGAACTCGCCCAATTTTTTATTATTATTTTAATACATTAATTTACATGAACATCTCCCCCATATTGGATTGTAGGCAACCTCTCGTGACAAAAAGAGTTGATTATGGGAATATCAATTTTTCAATTTAGACCTTGATATTTTTTAATGTTTTAGCCTACAATGGTTTCAAGAACGTGTTTGCAAAAATTTAGAAGATTAATCTTGGTTAACAAGGGTACGCAGTGTCAAATCAATAGTTGTTAAATGTTATATTTTAAAAAAAGACGAATGATTATTGAAACAACTCTTTTCAATAGGGAAATTGATCTAGGTGGATATCGATGGCCACCCACCTATTCCACTGGCTCGAAAAACAATTTTCCATCTTAGCAATTTTTCAGCAGTTTTTCGGGTTCCAAACTTCCGGGGCCATTTTGAGGCCCTAAACGATGTTTTTTGGGGATTTGGGGCCCAAGTGATTGACAAAAGCACTTACCTAGACTAGTCGAAAATCGTTCCTTGATTAGACCTTTCCAACAGTGTATCAAGAGCACCAAACAAATATCGTATGCAAAAGTTACACCCTCGGGAAGTTGACATATCAACTACTCCCACCGGGGCCCACAAACCTTTTGGATTTTCATCTTTCGGGGTTAGGGTTTTGGATTTTAATTATGTTAAAAATTCCTTTGGAGCCTCATTGTAAAACTCATGTTCTTGCGAATGTGAGTAGCCATCACGTATCTTCTCAGAGATAAGCTGCCACCATTCTAGTGAGTCTTTCACTGTCTATTTTTACAATCTATGTACATTTTCGCTCATTAATAGAAAATTGTGTATTATTGTATCTCTGTGTTTATGGTTTCATCTGTGATGCATTTCTGTTATATTATTGGATATCTGTGATATCTCTATGCATTTATTTATTATATATCCGATCTCATTTAAAGACGAAAATAATCCGGATTAGTGGTATCAAAACAGGTTGCTCTTGATCATTTTTCAGTGCATGTCCCCGATGAGGTCCGAGTATAGAAATTTGGATTTCGATCTTGTCTCTCTTGAGGAAAATTTCCCTCGCACGCCCAAGAAACTCTCCATGGTGGAAGAAAATAAAAATGACGGAGCAAAATATTCTATTAATTTGTTGTTTGAACAAACTCTCATGCGATAGAGGGACGAAATGATGGATAATTTTACTCACATCCTTCAACGCGTGCCAATAAAAACATGCGTGTCTTCATCAAGCATGCACTTTGGAGGCACCTCGCCTTTCAAGTTAGATGTTAATTTTGATATTCGCATATTTGAAGGTCAGATAGATGTGGATGCCCTAGACAAATGGTTAAATCTGCTAGAAGGTTATGTCTTTGTTCACCATTTTTTTGATAAGGAAAATATCACCTTTGCACTCCTTAAGGATCTCCCCCATGTCAATCATTGGTGGGAAACCTATTGGGAGAAAATTTCCATAGAGGAGTCCAAGATATATGGGGCCAAGCCCACTTGGGTTTTTTTTGTGGATGTCGTTAAGGAAAAATACTACCGTGTTGGAAACTATGAGGACCAGTACATGAGATGGACCACACTGCGGAAAGAGAGGGGAAAAGTAGTGCCAGAGTTCACCAATACCTTCCATACCTTACACACCAATATGAGTATCAAAGACTCCGACTAACATTTGGTTCTGAAATACCGTGGGGCTCTACATAGATACATCCAAAATAAAATGGATTTTCTGGATATCGCATCACTCGGTGCTACATATTGATATGTTGCTAAAATTGAGAAGACATTTAGGCACCAACACAGACATGAATTCAGATCTGCAAATCCTCAACAACCAAAGTATGAGAAAGATGTCCCTAACAAAAAACTTCCTGAAAACTAGTCTAAGCCACAGGAAAAGAAGGGTCATGGGAAGACAAAGAAGGACACTGGAAAATGGTGTGTTTTCCACAAAAGCCCATGTAACAACATCGATGAATGTCACTCAAAACAATCATTGGTGGCCGAAATAAAAAACAAGGAGCCGAACCCTGATTTAGAATCTTATTGTGAAAATACCAGTAAAAGACAGATCATTGACATAGAACCCACTGCTATTGTCGCGACCACAACAATTACACCAGAAGAACCAATAGATCGTGAAGAGGGGGAACACCTTTTTCAATAACAAATATGGGTGAAGGGGACTTCGCTGCATTTTATTCTTGATAGCGAAAGTGAGAAGAACCTCATCTCAGCAAAGGTTGTCAATCAGTTGGGATTGTCGACAATACCCCACCTGGAGCCATACAACATCAAGTGGCTTCGCTAGGGATCATATATTCGTGTCAATCAATAGTGTGTATTGTTATATGGCATCCAAACCTTCAAGGATGAGGTATTATGTGATTTTTCCCCACTAGATTCTAGTGATGTTATTTTGGGCCAGCCATATATGTGGAAATTCCATGTTTATGAGTCTCTACCCCATAGTGTCATTATTACTTTGGGGGGTCATCTCTACAGAATACCAGAGGTAGTTCTAACTACTGTCCCACCTGAGCAGTGTCACAAGGTAGTATCTCATACTACAAAATTCAACTTCTTCACCATATGTTCAAAAGGTGAACAGAAGAATACTGCAACCACTACAGGCTTAGCCCAAGCACCTTCTATCCAACATAGCCGGGTTGAAAAGACTGCAACAAAGCGAAAAGATTCCTTCTGCACACATACATCTCATGCAACCCAACTGATTGAACAGATTCAACGCCGCCAATAATAGGTTCGTGACAACCTTTCACAAACCAAGCAACACGACATCTCTAGCAAGGCAAGCAACTCACCAAGATTCAGATTCAATAAATGCTTCCTGCTCTCCACAGGGAAATAAATGCAATGGAGACCATTGATTCCTAAGGAGGGAGGATTGATCCAGGTGGATATCGGTGGCTACCCACCTATTCCACGGGCTGGAAAAATGGTTTTCCATCTTGATAATTTTTCGGAAGTTTTTCGGGTTCCAAACTTCTGGGGCCGTTTTGAGGCCCTAAACAACGTTTTTTGGGGATTTGGGGCCCAGGTGATCGCCTAAGAAACTGACTTGGGCCAGTCGAAAATCCTTCTTCTCGATTATACCTTTTCAAAGGTGTATCGAGCATCGGAAACAAAGATTGTATGCAAAAGCTACGTCCTTGGGAAGTTGACGGATCAACTACCCCCATCGGGGCCCACAAACCTTTTGGCTTTTCATATTCCTAGGTTAGGGTTTTGGATTTTACTTATGTTAAAAAGGCCTTTGGAGCCTCATTGTAACAGTCATATTCTTGCGAATGTGAGTAGTTGTCACATCTCTTCTCAAATATAAGTTGTCACCATTCTAGTGAGTCTTTAACTCTGTATTTTTACAGTCTTTGTACATTTTCACTCATTAATACAAAATTGTGTATTACTGCATTTCTGTGTTTATGATTGCATCTCTGATACATTTCTGTTATATTATTGGATATCTGTGATATCTATGTGCATTTCTTTATTATATCTCCACTCTCATTTCTTGCCAAAAATAATGCAAATCAAAAATTAATTTTTGATGTTTATACACACAAATATGAAGTTTTAAAATTTTGATTTTGATGAACAAAAAGATAGCATTTCATATGACTACTAAATAATTTTTTAAAAATACAATTAATAAATAAGTTGAGAAACATGAGGAATGAGGCCACGAAAATCCCTATTTTGTATTCCAAAGGTTGTGCCCATCTTCTATTTGCACTCTCCATCCTAATTTGATTAAAAATGCATTGGCATAAATTAATATAAATACATATACAAAATAAATAATATAAAGTTGCACCCAACTTAATTTGATTAAAAATGCATTGACATAAATTAATATAAATACATATGCAAAGGAAATAATATAAGGTTGTGCCCATTGTCTATTTTCACTCTCCATCCTAATTTGATTAAAAAGGAATTAGTATAAATTAATATAAATACATATGCAAAAATATGTAGAGGAAATAATATGTGATTTGCAATCTCCATCCTAATTGGATTAAAAAGGCATTGGTATAAATTAATATAAATACATATGCAAACATATGTAGAGGAGATAATAAGTTAATTGTGGAGACATAGTAATTAACCTACTTAAAACATTACTAATTGTTGTTAGAGTTCACCTATTTTTATATTTGAAAAATAAACTATGAAACCAATCCATATGAGATTTCCTCCAATACCAATACTTTTATGAATATGACATCTCCACCAATACCAATACTTTTATGTGTGTAATAAATAATATGTTAATTTATGGAGACATAGTAATGAACTTACTTAAAGAATTAAATTATTAATTGTTGTTACAGTCCATCAACTTTTATATTTGAAATCTACTTTTATATTTGAAAAATAAACTAGGAAACCAACTCATATTATACCTCCACCAATACCAATATTTTTGTGTGTGGATTAAAGCCACGTTATCATAGATTCATAAAGAGACCAATTCCTCCATGAAAAAGGGTCATTTAATTATAATTTTTTCTATGCCATTCTACACAACAAGTTCTTAAATGAGAAAACTTTTAAGATTTAGATGTATAATTTTGTATCTTATGATATGGATTCATACACTAAGTTTATAAACAAGGGGAATAGTTGCAAAGAAACTAGTCCCCACTTCAGTGAACAAATTAAGAGTGCTGTTAATGTTGTTCATTGATAGTAATAATCCATGACAACTAAATTAGAATAAGGATTACTTCGAGTTGAGCCATCTTACTGGATTCTATTGAGGTGTATCCCCCTGCATAACCTAAAGAAGATTCGAAGCTCAGTGAGCATGGTTGGGGATGGATAGTCATAGATGACCTAGATATTGGCTGGATCTACATGCACACCATGTTCATCAACAATGTAACCTAGGTACTGGACCCTGTCCATGTTGAAGGAGATTTTTTCCAAGTTGGCATATAGCTTGTGCTACTGTAAAGTGTGCAACACCTGTTGAATATACTCCAAGTGTTCCACCCAAGTCTGGTTTAATATGAGAATGTCATCTAGATACAAAAATACAAAATAATTTGTGAAACTCCATAATATATCATCCATCATCCTCATGAAATTTGATGGGGCATTTTTCAAACCAAAGGGCATGACCAACCATTCAAAAATACCTTCTTTTGACTTGAAGGTAGTCTTCCATACATTTTTCTTCTATATTGGGACCTGATGGTAGCCAGAATTAAGATCAATCTTACTGAAGTATTCCCCCCCCCCTTGAGTTGATAAAGGAGATCGTCGATTCGAGGAATCGGTTACCAGTTCCTGACAGTGATTTTATTTAGGGCCCGATAATCAATGCATAGTCACCAAATCCCATCTTTATTTTGCACCAACATGATTGGGATTCTACAAGGTGATGATCTAGTTTGGATGTGCCCCTTGTGGAGAAGTTCTGAGATCTAATGCTTGATCTCCTCATTTTATAACATAGAGAAATGATAGACTGACCCATTGGGTAGTGGTGCATCGGGGGTCAAATCGATATAATTCTTGACTTGACAGTGCAGAAGTACCCCAATAGGCGAGGATAATATGTCTTTGTATTCTTCCATGATCTTATCCAATTACTTCTACTGCATGGAGGGGTCAGTCGTAAAGGCCATGGATGTGGCTGCAATATTCTGCTCACTCTGAAATCGAATCATGAAGAAGACAAAATTCCTGGTTTGACAAATGACCTTCCTGCATTGCTTGGTAGAGATCAAGGAAATGACACTAGGTGGGACTACCTTAGGTATTCTATATAATTTCCTATTCAAACTAATAATAACTCTACGAGACCTAGACTCATATACAACATGATGTTTCCATAAATAAGGTTGGCCCAAAATAACATCCAAAACTTCAATGGGAGAAACATCACACAATACCTCATCTTTGAAGGGCTTGATACCATACAATAGGCGACACTATTGGCTGACACAAAGATCGCTTCCTTGAAGGAGCCAACTGATGGTGTAGGGATGCAGGTGTGGCATTGTTGATAGGGCTAACCGCTTGATGACCTATGCTGAGATGAGGTTCTTCTAGATACCACTATCAATGATGAAGTGTAACAGGGTTCCTTTCACCCACATATGTGAATAAAAGAGGTACTCACCTTCCTTTATCTCATCAGGTTCATCGGGCTAGATCTAGGTGGTAGAAACGATGGATCTGGGTTATGCATCGATGATCTATCTCCCCTTTTTTGGTTCTAACTCTAAGTAGAACCCACATATGATTCATAGGCTTTCACCTCTGCCACCAATGACTGCTTTGAGCGAAAATCAACAATGTTATGCCAGGTGCTCTTATGGACGTCACACCACTTCCCAGTGTCTTTATTCGTCTTTCCATTGTCCTTCTTTGTTTGTGACTTAGACTAGTTATCCTGAGCCTATCGTTATTTTCTTTTCCCTTTGTTCTACAGGTTGGGGCTGCCTTTTCCCTACTTCTGTAGTGAGGGGTTCCCAGACCTGAACTGCTGTGTCTTTTGTTTAATCTTCTTCTTGATTTTGATAATGTATAGATAGGCCACACCCAAGGAAGAGATGTCTAAAAACGCCATTTATATATGGATGTATCTATGTAGACTTCCACAGTACGTTAGCACCATATGTCACTCATAATATTTGATACCCAACTTGGTGCGCAAGGTATGAAATACATTGGTGAACTCTGGCACTA
This sequence comes from Picea sitchensis, assembly GCA_010110895.2. Lineage (NCBI taxonomy): Eukaryota > Viridiplantae > Streptophyta > Pinopsida > Pinales > Pinaceae > Picea > Picea sitchensis. Next base: position 22,842 of record SNQJ01S0128439.1, on the reverse strand, counting down.
TTTGGTCTCTTTCTTGCCGCAGTGTGGTTCGTCTTGTATACAAGTCGTCATAACTTCCAACAAGGTAGTATTGTTCCTGTTATCCCCATTTTGTGGATAACTAAGGAGATTATGTCTCTAGGCCCTCAGGTTGTAGATATGGAATGTCGAGATACTACATGACCAACAATACCCTTTTTCATAGTTGGAGACCCCTCTCACCACCAAAAATTTCCATATGGCATCCACCACATCAGCTAGATTCCAGAAGGCAGTGAGCCTTGCTCCATGAGGTACAAGTCAATATTATGGTGATCATCATTTCAATATTTAATTCAGTTTAGTATGTTGTATCTTATATTTCTCTATATTTCATGATATATGCTTGGACATTATGCCTTTTTCCCTGCTTCACCTTGGTGGTTGACATTGTTCCCTAGTAAGTGGTTTTCCTTGGGGATGGGTTTGCTACTAGGAGATCCCTTAATGATATATCATACGATTCCCGACCATAGTTACCACTTTCCATCATTATTCCCCTCCATTTCCTTATCTCTTGGGATTTTAAGGTGTATTGAACCAAGAAGGGGTTGTCCCTCATTCTATGGGAAGAAGGGGTTGAAGGTCTAGAGGGATTGATGTTGAGTAAAATTAAAAGCCTTGTATGAACCTTCCAGATGCTTCACCCAGGGATCACCCAAGAAAGAAGTGAAAAGCACATCTTTCAGTAAATGTGACCCACAATATAATAAAGAATTCTTAAAAGGTTAGTTGAAGGATAAGAGGTCTCATGATGAGATGACCTATCACGTCCATGTATATTTAGTGGTATGACATTGCCATCATTTGGTCACCAAACCAAGGTAATGACTCTCAGTTGCATGGATGAGAGAAAGGGGGTCTCATCACGTGCCAACATTCTCATTTCCACTAGGTGTTTGTGGGTGACATTTCCATTATCTTGTCACCATGCCAGGGCAGTGACCTTCAACCTCTCCTTAAATTTATGAAAGAATAAAAGAATGTAAATTAATGGGCTTGGAAAAAGTGCATTGCGGATGAAGGTAACACACACCCTCTACAAAGGCACCCATGAATGAGACACTACGACCCCTTGTATGTCATGATCCCTATGCCCATTGAGTCTTGAACCCAACCACTTCATCCAATTTACATGGATTAGAGAAGGATCTCTTGGAAACTCTCCTTGACATAGGGAAAAACCTATCCAATAAGACACCTCGTCAACCCTCCCATATTCAATCTTGACAAGTTGCATAATGTCTTTGAGCAATTAATTGTTTGATATAGTGATCTTTGATGCACATGATTAGGTGGCTCATTTATTGATTGGATTCACTTATCATGATGTTATGACTTGAGATCCTTGGAGGGCGTGCTCATTTGTCTTTGCAGGACCTAGTTGGTAGACATTTTTGGGAGAACAAGCCTAGCTTGGGCTTCCATGGGGCTGCAAGCCCACAGGTTGGATTCCAAAGGCCCACATGCTGGATAAAGAAGATCAAGCTTTAAAGGACTTGAAGATGACATGGGCGATGTATCCTAGACTCCACCTGCCAAACATTTTGCCTAGGAGAGGAAAAACATCTCCTTTTTTAGCATGGAATCATCTAGGTGGTTAGGGATTGGTGGTGATGTATCCACTCATTGACACATGGACATTTTGAGGAGGAGGAGATCTTCTCTATGAGGAGATTTCCTAGATTATTGACATGTGGCCTTTGGAGTCCTACCCATGCTTCTCCAACACCAACGACTTTTTCTAACTGGAAAAACGTCCCCTAAAGGGGAGACATCCATGTAAAATTAGGGTTTATTTGTGCAAAAGTGAAACTTTTAATGAATTTTTTAATATTACTTTGTTAAAGGGGGAAATATTAGGGTTGTTGACCCCTAGTCTTGTGGTTTACCCCTTAGTTTATGGACAAGTCACCTTGGTGACATTTTGTATAAATAAGAGATCATAAGATCTCATTTGAATATAACTCTCCCTCTTGTGAGAAGTATTGGTTTGAAATTTTATCTACACTTCGAGTATTTTTCCTTTTGTGCTATGGAATCATTAATTTTTTTTTATGGTGTGATGATGATGATGATGCACTATCTCTAGGAGGTCATTCTCTTGGTTTTCTGGAGGTTTACTTTGGCATGTTAATTCTTTTTCTTGAATGGTATGGTCTCTTTACTTTGTTATTATCATTTATAATTCAAGATAAGTTTTTTTTGGACAAGTCTAGATAGGGAGTATAAGGGCATACACCCGTATCCTAGTTTCCACCATAATTGTCAAGCTTTTAAAGTTATTTTGCAAGGGTTTAGTTGAGGAAGTAAGATGATTTACACCTCTCATATTCAAACTCTAGATAGCATACTTTCCTTGGGAAGTAACAGGATTTACACCCCCAAGGATTTAGTAACCCTATCTCTTTCTTTTTGACCCCATTAACCCATAACTAGAGGCACTAGTATTGCATTGCAGAAACAAATTATTGCATTGGGAAACATGATTTTTGGTCATTTTTACTTCTTGCAAACTGGATTGTATTCCTTGTGCCTTGGGAACCTCACAACCACTAAGGCGTCCCCATCAAGGGGCTACTTATTTCTGATGTTATCAAATAAAATCTTCAGCCAATAGGGCTGCATAAACCCTAACTCATTTGCTTGAATAACTCTCTTATCAACCATTGGATTTTGCTCAAAGTTTGCACACTTATTCTTCTTGGCCTAGTGCACTTTTGGTTTTAAGTGGCTGATTTTATTTCTGTAATACATTGAATGTTACAGACCTAAGGCTGATATAATTTTCTGCAGACAAGTGTTTACAACAACCTTATATTTTTATGCTAGCTTATTGGTTTTTCATCTTGAGTTTAGCTAGTCATTAATTAGTCTTTCTCTTGTATCTTCTACTTGATCTCTAGAATTTATTGAACATATTATAATAACATATTATTTATGATATATACTATTATCTATTGATTCAAATTTGGGACAACAAGCTTAACTTGCTGATCCAACTAACATACATCATTGCAAAGTGGGTTTTCTTGTGTCTCAGGTAGGTATTTCACCATTTACAGGTTACTCAACATACATGAAAACCCTTGGAACTTCCCAATAATTCATTCCACACATTTCACTCCACTTAGAATTGACCTCTAGGGGATCCACTTTCATCTCTATCCATATCCATCTCATTCCCCCTATGGTCACCGAGATCGCCTCCCTAGAGTGACCTAGTCACCCTTGAAGTGAAAACCTACATCGAGGTGACATTGGGTGTATGATTCCCAAGTTGTAGCACTTTATTTTGTGGTTGGTTTGGGATTTTCCCAACCTAAAACTTGTTGTATAAAAATGCCTTAATAACATCCCTGAAGGAACCCCAAGTGGGTTCAATTGCAAATAATGTAGATCCCTCTATTTACTTCTGATCACAGAAAGTATCCCACCAATATTTGACATGGGGGATGACCTTGAGGAGTGAAAATGAAATCTTTTCCCTATCAGAAAAGTTGTGGACAAACAAATACCCTTCTATAAGGTTTAACCATTTATCTATGACATATGCATCTATTTGAACTTCAAGTATAGGAATATCAAAATTGATCTGTACCTTGAAGGGGGCGGAGCCTTCGCTTGAGGTAGATGTGTCACTTTTCGGCAACCGTCAAAGGATTAGTGCAAATTTTTCCATCATCTCATTCCTCTGTCACCGAGGGATTCCTCGAGCAAAATTTTGAAACGATCTTTTGTCCATTCATATTTATTTTTTCCCTCCATGGAAGGTTTGTTTGGCTTGCGGGAGTGGTTTTCCTCAAGAGAAATAAGCTCGAGACCCAACTCTCTATACCTTGACCTCGTCAGGGACATGCACTAAAAACAATAAGGAGCAGACCTCTCTGATACCACTGATCCAGATTTATGAGCAGGAAAAAATGAAAACACGGATTGATAATATTAAAACAAAGATAGAGTGAATAATAATAGAGATACAATGAAACTTGAATTCTATTAAATAAAAAAAATGCTGAAACTGTAAAATGCAGACTAAAACAAGCTTGCTAGAATGGTGGCAACTTATCTCTGAGAAGAGATGTGACGATTACACTCATTCACAAGAATATGAGTACAATGAGGATACAAAATCATTTTTACATAAAAAATGAATTCCAAAACCCTAGACCTGCAAAAAACCTAACCCTTGGAGATGAATATCCAAAAGTCATGTGGGCCTCGTTGGGGTAAGTTGGTACATCAACTTCCTGGGGTCATAACTTTTGCATACAATCTCTGTTTGGGGAGTTCGATACCTCATCGGAAAGGTATTTCCGATATGTGCAACTTTTTGAAGTGGTCAAGGAAAGTTATAAACTTCCCATGGTCCCCCAAAATTCCAAAAAAACATTGTTTAGGGCCTCAAAGTGGCCCCATAATGTTTGGACTCGAAAATCTAGAAAAAAAAATGTGAAGATGAAAACTGTAATTGCCAAGATGAAAGTTGTATGTGAGCCAATTGGAATAGGTGGGTGGACACCAATATCCACCTAGATCACCCTGCAAGAAGAGCATCACATTCCAGGCCACTGCGAAGCTCTTCTTTGAACATTTTTGGGTTCATTTTGGACTCCCACGAACCATTATCAGAGATCGAGACAAAAGGTTCCTGGGAATGTTTTGGTCTAGCCTATGGTCGATGATGGAAAAAAAGATGACTAAATCAAATTCCTTTCACCCACATGCTGGTGGAAAATATTAGGTATTCAACAAGATGATTGTCCATATCCTAAGGATGTACAATTCCAAACATCCATGCACATGGGATGAAAGCCTTCCTTGTGTTCAACATAGCTACAATAGATCCCTCCACAAATTAATTGGTCACAACCCTTTTAAGGTGTGCTTGGGGTTCCAACCATTGGCCCCCATCAACGTATCTCTTCTCATTGTAGCTACATAGGAAGAATCCTCCCATGCTCAGACCGAGGTTGATCGAGTAGCCAAAATTGTTGAGTGAATCCAACACATCCAACAAAAAGTTCATGATATTTTATAGAAATCCAATGCCAAGTACAAGAAACACCACTATCAACATCGGGTACCACACAAGTTTAAAATGGGAGATAAGGTATGGTTGCATTTTTAGAAAGAGAACCTCTGAGGACACCCGATATTTCATGCTTTTGAATTAAGTATTCCTCCTTTCCTTAGATTACACCTAATATTTAATGTGGAACTACTTCGGCCATATTTTCACCTCTCCTAGACACTTTAGATACATCCAAGCACTTGGCCCCTACAAAACTCAATCCTAAATGCATTGAATAGGAGACAATTGATCAGATCATGGACACCAAGATGAAGGGCACCCACTCACTAAACATCCAACTCTATCGAGTCGTCAAAGAAGGTTGGTTTCTTCATCAAGGTAAGTGGCTCACTAGGAGTTAGATTCAATACAAGTTTCCCCATATGATGGAGGAACTTGATGCAATGAAGACTATTTCCTCTTAAGGGGTGAGGACTGATCTAGGTGGACATCGGTGGCTTCCCACCTATTTCACTGGCTCAAATTACAGTTTCCATCTTGGTAGTTTTTCTACAATTTTTCGGGTCCCAAACTTCTGATGCCATTCTGAGGCTCTAAACGACCTTTTTTGACTTGGCATTGCCCAATAGTTATCCGATGGGATGTATTGGGTCATTCAGAATGTGTACTCCTCAACTATACCTTTATGATGAGGTATTGAGCAACCCAAATATAGACCGTATGCAAAAGTTTCACCCTCGGGAAGTTGATGTATCAACTACCCCCATCGGGGCCCACAAACCTTTTGGCGTTTCATCTTATGGGGTTAGGGTTTTCTCATTTATGATTTATGTTTAAAAATTCCTTTAGAGCCTCATTGTAATCAAATTATTGTGAATGACCATAACTGACACATCTCTCTTCAGAGATAAGATACAACCATTCTAGCTAGTTCTTATGCTTTGCATTTTACATTATTTTGTATTCCATATAGTCATTAATATAATATGAGTTTTACCATATTACTATATTAGTTGCAATATCTTTGTGTATTTCCTTATTATATCTCTATTATATTTCTTCCTTCATGTCGTTCTCAAAATAATCTGGATGGCCTCCTCTCTCTTACCCTCATAAACCCCACCTCTCTTCCCCTTCATTATCCCACGTCTTCTTCCTCCTCCTCTTAATTATATCCTCCTTTCCACCTCCCCCTCCCATCCCCATCTTCCATCCACCCCCTTCACCCTCAACCTCCTCCTCCTTGTCCTCTTTTTCTTCCTTCTTCTCCTCTCTTTGCTTTCCCCTCCATATAAATTCATGTACCCCCTCTCCTCTTTTTATCCTACTTCACCTCCTACTATTCCCCCCTCTCTTTCCTCCTCTCTTATTTCCCTAACTTTATTTCCTCCCCTGTCTCCTTTGATTCCATTTTCCTCCTCACCATCTCAATACACTATGCATATACCTCCTCCCTTCACCCTATTCTTCCTTTTCTCTCCCCTCCTCTTCCCACTCTCGCCTCACCATTACACACCCACCCACTTACCACCTTACCTCCTCCTCATTTGTCTCCTCATCTATCCCCCCTTCCTACCCATCCTCCTACTCTTTGTCATCCTATTATCCTATCCTAATCTATCTCCTCTTCCTCTTCCTATTCGCCTATCCTTCTCTACCTCCTCTTCTTCCACCTACACCCCCTTACCTCCCTTTCCTACTTCTACTCCTCCTTCACTACCTTACTGCCACCACCCTTTCTCCTCCCTCACCTCTCTCTTACCTCCATGACCCCCACCTCACATCATTTTCCCTATATTACCCTCTTCTTCTATGCCTACCCTTGATTCCCTACTCCTACCTCTTTTTTTCTGCCTCCTCACACTCTTACCTTCCCTCTCCCTACCTTATGCATACACCCGTATCCTAGTTTCCACCATAATTTTCAAGCTTTTAAAGTTATTTTGCAAGGGTTTAGTTGAGGAAGTAAGATGATTTACACCCCTTATCTTCAAACTCTAGATAACATAATTTCCTTGGGAAGTAAGAGGATTTACACCCCCAAGGATTTAGTAACCCTATCTCTTTATTTTTGACCCCATTAACCCATAACTAGAGGCACTAGTCTTGCATTGCAGAAACAAATTATTGCATTGGGAAACATGATTTTTGCTCATTTTTACTTATTGCAAATTGGAGTGTATTCCTTGTGCCTTCGGAACCTCACAACCACTAAGGCATCCCCATCAAGGGGATACTTCTTTATAATGTTATAAAATAAAATATTCAGCCAATAGGGCTGAAGAAACCCTAACTCATTTGTTTGAATAACTCTCTTATCAACCATTGGATTTTGCTCAAAGTTTGCACACTTATTCTTCTTGGCCTAGCGCACTTTTTGGAAACTTTTGAGGGGTTTTAAGTGGCTGATTTTATTTCTGTAATACATTGAATGTTACAGACATAAGGCTGATATAATTTTCTGGATACAAGTGTTTACAACAACCTTATATTTTTATGCTAGCATATTGGTTTTTCATCTTGAGTTTAGCTAGTCATTAACTAGTCTTTCTCTTGTATCTTCTACTTGATATCTAGAATTTATTGAACATATTATAATAACATATTATTTCTGATATATACTATTATCTGTTGATGCAAATTAGGGACAACAAGCTTAACTTTCTGATCCAACTAACATACATCATTGCAAAGTGGGTTTTCTTGTGTCTCAGGCAGGTTTTTCACCATTTACATGTTATTCAACATACATGAAGACCATTGGAACTTCCCAAGACTTAATTCCACACATTTCACTCCACTTAGAATTTACCTCTAGGGGATCCACTTCCATATCTATCCATATCCATCTCATTCCCCCTAGGGTCACCGAGATCGCCTCCCTAGAGTGACCTAGTCACCCTTGAAGTGAAAAACCTACATCAAGGTGACATTGGGTGTAGGATTCCCAAGTTGTAGCACTTTATTTTGTGGTTGGTTCAGGATTTTCCCAACCAAAAATTTGTGCTATAACAATGCCTTAATAATATCCCTAAAGGAACCCCAAGTGGGTTCAATTGCAAACAATATAGATCCCTCTATTTACTTCTACTCATAGAAAGTATCCCACTAATCTTTGACATGGGGGATGACCTTGAGGAGTGCAAATTTAATCTTTTCCCTATCGGAAAAGTTGTGGACAAAAAAATACCCTTCTATAAGGTTTAACCATTTATCTATGACATCTCCATCTATTTGAATTTCAAATATAGAAATATAAAAATTGAACTGTACCTTGAAGGGGGCGACACCTTCTCTTGAGGTAGATGCATCGCTTTTCGACAACCATCAAAGGATTTGTGCAAATTTTTCCATCATCTCATTCCTCATTCACTTGAGGGATTCCTCGAGCAAAATTTTGAAAGGATCTCTTGTCCATTCATATATATTTTTTCCCTCCATGGAAGGTTTATTTGGCGTGTGGGAGTGGTTGGCCTGAAGAGAAAAAAGCTCGAGACCTAACTCTCTATACCCTAACATCGTCGGGGACATGCACTAAAAACAATAAGGAGCAGACCTCTCTGATACCACTGATCCAGATTTATGAGGGGGACAAAATGAAAACACAGATTGATAATATTAACACAAAGACAGAGTGAATAATAATAGAGATACAATGAAACTCGAATTCTATTAAATAAGAAAAATGTTGAAACTGTAAAATGCAGACTAAAACAAGCTTGCTAGAATGGTGGCAACTTATCTCTGAGAAGAGATGTGACGACTACACTCATTCACAAGAAGATGAGTACAATGAGGCTGCAAAATCCTTTTTACATAAAACATGAATTCCAAAACCCTAGACATGCAAAAACCTAACCCTAGGAGATGAAGAGCCAAAAGTTATTTGGGCCTTGTTGGGGTAAGTTGGTACATCAACTTCCTGGGGTCATAACTTTTGCATACGATCTCTGTTTGGGGAGTTCGATACCTCATCGAAAATTTATTTTCGATAAGTAAAACTTTTGCAAGAGGTCAAGGAAAGTTATCAACTTCCCATGGTCCCCCAAAATTCCAAAAAAACGTTGTTTAGGGCCTCAAAGCGGCCCCGGAATTGTTGGAGTTGAAAATCTAGAAAAAAAAAACTGCGAAGATGAAAACTGTAACTGACAATATGAAAGTTGTATGTGATCCAATTGGAATAGCTGGGTGGACACCAATATCCACCTAGATCACCCTGCAAGAAGAGCATCACAGTCCAAGCCACCGCGAAGCTCTTCTTTGAACATTTTTGGGTTCATTTTGGACTCCCACGAACCATTATCTAAGATCGAGACAAAATGTTCCTGGGAACGTTTTGGTCTAGCATATGGTCGATGATGGACAAAAAGTTGACTAAATCAAATGCCTTTCACCCACATGCTGATGGAAAAAAGTAGGTATTGAACAAGATTATTGTCCATATCCTAAGGATGTAGAATTTTAAACATCCATGCACATGGGATGAAAGCCTTCCTTGTGTTCAACATAGCTACAATAGATCCCTCCACAAATTAATTGGCCACAACCCTTTTAAAGTGTGCTTGGGGTTCCAACCATTGGCCCCCATCAACATAGCTCTTCCAATTGTAGCTACATAGGAAGAATCCTCCCATGCTTAGACCGAGGCTGATTGAGTAGCCAAAATTGTTGAGTGAATCCAACACATCCAAGAACAAGTTCATGATATTTTACACAAAGCCAATGCCAAGTACAAGAAACACCATTATCAACATCGGGTACCAAACAAGTTTAAAATGGGAGATAAGGTATGGTTTCATTTTTATAAAGAGAACATCCAAGGACACTCGATATTTCATGCTTTTGAATTAAGTATTCCTCCTTTCCTTGGATTGCACTAAATATTTAATGTGGAACTACTTCGACCATATTTTCCACCTCTCCTAGACACTTCAGATACATCCAAGCACTTGGACCCTACAAAACTCAATCCTAAATGCATTGAATAGGAGACAACTGATCAAATCATGGAAACCAAGATGAAGGGAACCCACTAGATAAACATCCAACTCTATTGAGTTGTCAAAGAAGGTTGGTTTCTTCATCAGGGTAAGTGGTTCAGTAGGAGTTAGATTCAATAAACGTTTCCCCATATGATGGAGGAACTTGATGCAATGAAGACTATTTTCTCCTAAGGGGCGAGGACTGATCTAGGTGGACATCGATGGAAGCCCACCTATTCCACTGGCTCAAATTATAGTTTCCATCTTGGTAGTTTTTCTACAATTTTTCGGATCCCAAACTTCTGAGGCCATTCTGAGGCCCTAAACGACCTTTTTTGAATTGGCATCACCCAATAGTTATCCGATGGGATGTATTGGGTCATTCAGAATGTGTACTCCTCAACTAGACCTTTATGATGAGGTATTGAGCAACCCAAATATAGACCGTATGCAAAAGTTTCAACCTCGGGAAATTGATGTATCAACTACCCCCATTGGGGCCCACAAACCTTTTGGCGTTTCATCTTATGGGGTTAGGGTTTTCTCATTTATGATTTATAATTAAAAATGCCTTTAGAGACTCATTGTAATCAAATTATTGTGAATGAGCATAGTTGACACATCTCTCTTCAGAGATAAGCTACCACCATTCTAGATATTTCTTATGCTTTTCATTTTACAGTATTTTGTATTCCATATAGTCATTAATAAAATATGAGTTTTATCGTATTACTCTATTACTTGAAATATCTCTGTGTATTTCCTTATTATATCTCTGTTATATTTCTTCCTTCATGTCATTCTCAAAATAATCTGGATGGCCTCCTCTCTCTTACCTTCATAAACCCCACCTCACCTCCCCTTCATTAGCCCGCATCCTCCTCCTCCTCCTCTTAATTGTATCCTCCTTTCCACCTCCACCTCCCCCTCCCATCCCCATCTTCTAGCCACCCCCTTCACCCTAAACCTCCTCCTCCTTCTCCTCTTTTTCTTCCTTCTTCTCCTCTCTTTGCTTGCCCCTCCATATAAATTCATGTACCCCCTCTCCTCTTTTTATCCTACTTCACCTCCCACTATTCCCCCCTCTCTTTTCTCCTCTCTTCTTTCCCTAACTTTATTTCCACCCCCGTCTCCTTTGATCCCATTTTCCTCCTCACCACCTCCATCCACTATGCATATACCTCCTCCCTTCACCCTCTTCTTCGTTTTCTCTCCCCTCCTCTAACTTCTCCCTCCCCTCCTCTTCCCACTCTCACCTCACCATTACACAACCACCCACTTACCACCTTACCTCCTCCTCATTTGTCTCCTCATCTATCCCCCCTTCCTACCCATCCTCCTCCTCTTCATCATCCTATTATCCTATCCTAATCTATCTCCTCTTCCTCTTCCTATTTTCCTATCCTTCTCTACCTCCTCTTCTTCCACCTACACCCCCTTACCTCCCTTTCCTACTTCTACTCCTCCTTCAATACCTTACTGCCACCCTCCTTTATCCTCCATAACCTCTCTCTTACCTCCATGACCCCCACCTCATATCCTTTTCCCCATATTACCCTCTTCTTCTATGCCTACCCTTGATTCCCTGCTCCTACCTCTTTTTTTCTTCCTCCTCACACTCTTACCTTTCCTCTCCCTACCTTATGCATCCATATCCTGCATTCGTCCTTGCCTCTTCACATTCTCTACCCCCTTCATCCCTACCACTTCCCTTTTCCACCTCCTCCTCTTCTCTCCCCTTTAC
>SNQJ01S0128438.1:0-12774 GCA_010110895.2 Picea sitchensis | reverse complement strand
GAAACCTCATGGAACTTCATTTTCACGGCACTTGCCAATTGAGCTGCCCCCCGGGGGCCTCTCTTAGTATATCTTGATCATCACTCGATAGTTGCATATAGTTGCATTGTTGCATAACGTTGCATATAGTTTCATATAGTTTTATAAGTTTCATTGTTGCATAAAGTTGCATGTAGTTGCATGTTGTCATTAAAAAGCATGATAAGTTGCATTGTTCCATATAGTTTCATAGTTGTAGTTAGTTGAATATAGTTGCATATGAAATTGTTGCAATATAGTTGCATATAGTTGCAATATAGTTGCATAAGTTGCATTGTTGCATAAAGTTGCATATAGTTGCATAGTTGCATATAGTTGGATAAGTTGCATATAGTTGCATATAGTTGCATAGTTGCATATATTTGCATATAGTTGCATATAGTTGCATAAGTTGCATATAGTTTCATAGTTGCATATAGTTGCATAAATTTTCATTTAGTCACTAAAAAACATGATAAGTTACATTGTTGCATATAGTTGCCTAGTTGCATATAGTTTCATATTTGCATATAGTTGCATATGAAATTGTTGCAATATAGGTTCGAGTTGGAAATAATGTTGGAGGGGAGGGCTCTATGGGGGGTGTCTAAACAAATTGAACCAACACGGTATTTTAAGACGTGACAATCTGTCACAGAATGTGTGACTTTATTGGAAGTGACGTCTTTGATTTGGTTTGGAGGATGAACAACTAGTGAATTTGTGAAAAGGATGTCAGGATATTGAATGACATTGTCTTGAATGCAGAGAAGGAGAAATGGCTTAGTTGGGTAGGGTAATGATTTCTAGATGTGATGGAGGGGAGGGCTCTATGGGGGGGGTCTAAGAATATTGATCCAGCATGATGTTTTAATATATGACAATCTGTCACATAATGTGAGACTTTATTAGAAGTTACATCCTTGGTTTGGTTTGGAGGATGAACCATTAGTGAATTTCCGGTTTTGAGGCTGAGTGGGAGAAGGTCTTGGTCTAGTAATATGGTTCCAAGGATTAGCGTTGGCAATAGGGTTAGGGTTATTAGAGTGATAGAAAATAGGGTACCTTGGTAAAGAATGGTTAAAGGCTTAGTCAATGCAAACTCTTTCAAACAAATCAATTTAAGAAAAAAAAAACCAATAATCCAAAACTAAACTTGAGAATAATTACCTAATATGGATATGGAATCTAGAGTTGGATGTGTAGTTGTGTGAACACTTCCATGTATTGTAGTACTAGGCTTGATGAAGTTATAACCACTTGCACATGATATTTTCTAGATATAATAGGGGATAAAAATGCTATGTGATTGTGTCACACAATGGATTCCATGTATTGATGGACTTTGTCGTGCATTTGGAAGTAGAAGATTGAGTTAAATGTAGAATTATAAATTGACTTGTTCACCAAGTTTGAATGATTCCTTGTAGATATTTTATTGTAAGGATAAATATTTGAGCCTGGGAAAATCTAGAAGTGCAATGTGAGGCTACTTGTAAGGATAAATATTTGAGCCTTGGAAAATCTAGAAGTGCAATGTGAGTCTACTAATCTAGGAATCTAAGGCTTCTCCATTCATTTTCCCTCTATATTCTTGTAAAAGTGAGTGCTTTTATGCTTTTTATTAGGGATCCTATTAACAATTTCATGAGATCTGGATGTAATAGTGCTTAAGATTATTAAAGAAATGTCCGGGAAAAGGCTTGGTTTCTGAAATTACCTATGTTCTGATTTTGGGGGTTTTCTTTCCTGCATATATTTATTTTGGTGTTTTAGGGTTGTCTATGTGATTTGAACTTTGGTTGATTCTTTCATGTCATATGTATACTATGGGGTGATTCTAATGTGAATATGAAATGTGTATTTGTATATTCATAGAATTATATAGAATAAACATTGATTTCAAATTACCTCCTTAATAATTTCGAACTTCAATTTGAAATATCTTCTAAACAAAATTTATGAGCATTCACACCAATACCCAATGTAGTGTGGTTTTGAAACATGACACAATTAAGGTGAAAATAGATTTTTATAAGGTAGACAAAATGATCGATCACAACATGTTTTTGATTTCAACTCCATGATCTAAGATATCCAATAGTTAGAAAGTGAAAAGGTGAAAATTGTATGTCACTTAAAATATGAAAGTGAATATAGGTGCAAATTTTATATCACTTCAGTTATAAAGTGACTTAAGTTGCAAAATGTATGTATGTTTCATTATAAAGTACAAAACCAATGGTTTTATTTAAATCTTTGAGGGTAAATAATTTTCTAAAGGGAATGGGTCCCCCCCATATATCATGTATTTCATCATCTTTATCAATATTAAAACCATCATTAAACTATATTCATGGAGATGCCTTCCTCCATTTATCGAGGTTAGTAGGTGTCATTCATGCTAAATTAAGATCGATGGCCATTCTCCAATGAGAGGCATATGGGCCACCCCGAGGCTAGCCAAGGAGATTTGGAGAATCAACCCGCCTTGTGAGGTATTGACAAAAGCCGGGATGAACGTACAACCTCTGTGAGCAAAACCAAAAGTTAGGACTTAATGAGATGATATATATGAGTCTAACAAAATTAGGGGAACGCATAAACCTCCGTGAGCATAGACAGCCTAGTGCAAAGGTCAGGGGAAACATACAACCTCCGGTGGAGCATAGACAGAGTAGTGCAAAATTCAGGGGGAAAATACAACCTCTGTGGAGCCTAGTCAAGCCTTTTGAGCCATGAGCAAAATTCAAGGCATCTAGCAAAAAAGTTAGGTTGAATATAAAATTCCTATGAGCTAGAAACAAACGATATTCCCATTATTGCAAATGATGTAATTAGACATCTAGCGCTAAGTAACGCGGGTAAAAATTATCCACCATGAAGAGAACTAGCAATGTTGAGTTGCAACTAAAGTCTTGAGTCTAGTTCTATTTTAGAACTAAAGTGTAATGTTGAGTTGCAACTAAAGTCTTGAGTATAGTTCTATTTAGAACTAAGTAATGTTGAGTTGCCACTAAAAGTCTTAACTCTAGTTCTAAGTTCGAACGTTAATGTTAGTCTCAAGTCTAAATTTAAGTTCAACTAAAGTGTAATGTTGAGTTATAACCATCTCAAGTCTAGTTCTAAGTTCAACTAAAGTGTAAAGTCGAGTTGTAACCACAATCTCAAGTCTAGTTCTAAGTTTGAACTAAAGCATGAAGCTGAGTTATGTTTATTGCATGGATTCAGGTTACTATTTCGAGCTTCCCCTTCCCCTTTCAGCCTATATAAGAAGAGGTTGAACCCTCTTCTCAACACAGTTCTTAAAATATAGTTCCAACACAGTTTTCATATGGTTGAGGTGAAGAATAGAGGAGCACTATCAATGATAAAGAGGCAACATATCAGAGGTGTATTTTAAACAAGGTATTTTAATTTTGTCAGGTCAGAATCATATTAGCAAGCTCTTTGAGAGAAGAACATTCATGGTGGATATCAGGCGAGATCTTGCATTATTAATGAAATAAAGGAATATTGTTTGCTGGGGTTTTTCCCTGTATAGGGTTTCCCCAGTGAGTGGTTCCATTCTGTGATTGGAACACTGCATGGTGGTATTTACAGATGAAACAAGGACAATATGCTCCAATAGAGTCCTAAGGAGGTTCCAAACAATGACAATAAGATAAGATAAGTTTGTTATTCTTCTCAAATAACCAAAAACGTAGGTCAATGTAACTCAAAAGTACATCAATTGCAAATTATGTGTTAGTGTGCAAGCCAATGTACTTCCAAGAAACGATAGCATAGGAGGATACTTATCAATTAGCAACATTCAAGTCATTGAAGCCTTCCAGAAAACTACCATTGAAATATCTCAATCATATCATGGTTTAAATATCGTTGAACCATAAAAAATATAGGTGAAACATGGTTTCTATGATCTCCTTCAGATTATCTATTATCGTAGTTTGAAACCCCCTACTTCCAATACTCAATCATCCCATCTTAAAATTCTTGAAAATGACCAAATTGGAGGAATTTTAATTTATGGAAAGGGAATTTGGAGCAAGGAACTAAAATTAGGGCACATGGGTTTTGTGAGGAAACCTAATTAATATAAACTAGCATAGTTGTTTTGTTTCCATAACAAAATTTTATGAACTTTATTTTCATTTCAAAAACTGCTAGACAACTTGCAATATTGGCGCAAAAAATTACTAATTTTATTGAAATCAATGATGATAAAATATTCTTGGAGAAAATTTGACACATCGCTTTTGTGAGGATGTAAATATTGCTAAACCTAGAATAGTTGGCTTTCTCTAGAAGAATTTTTTATAGGCATTTAGTGCATTTTACAAATCTAGGCAGGAAAGTTTTGAAGTGTCAGAAAAAGGCCTAAAGTGCCATTTGGGCCAGCTTGTTTCTCTCATCTAAAGGTGATGTTGGAGTGATATATTTCAAGATGTCATTATTCATATGAAGGACTACAAGTTTCCACCTTTATTTATATATTTCACATTAATATAAAACCATCTATGTGCAGTTTAAAAGGATGACTTAGCTCATATGTGTGCTCTATTTTAGGGAAGATTTGAATTACATAGAAGATAGTGACAATTTTTGGCACATGGTAAAAATGTTGAGCTTGGTAAGTGATATTTCATTAATGAATGCATGAAACCATTACATTTGGTATGAATTCAATGATATAATTAAAAATCCCTACAACCATTACATTCCATCAAACCATATTTCTATCAAGAATTTCATCAAACAATTAGCATGCACACTCAAGTGATAGGAGAAAGAATTCAAGCCATATGTATCCTTTGTGTGTGCCCTCCTCCCGTGCACCCTCCTCTGCGTGTGCCCTCCTCTGCATGTGCCCTCCTCTTGTGCACCCTCAAAATCGTGTGCCCTCCTCTGGTGCACCCTCAAAACTGTGTGCCCTCCTCTGGCTGTGTGGCCTTCTCTGGTGCGCCCTCCTCCCGTGTGCCCTCCTTCTCCATGCGCCCTCCTTCTCTCGTTCTCCTCTCCACTCCCATGAAACTATCCCTCCTTCTCCTCTGATACTCTCCACTCTGCGTGCAGCTATGAGGCACGCGAGAGTGTTTGAGTTTGATTTTGTTTTGTGTGTGCATTGTTATGTTGTTTTGTTTTGTTTTGTTTTTTTGTTTTTATTTATTTATATATAATTTATAAATTATAATATATAGATTATAAATTATATATATTATATAATATATAATCCCTAACTCATTTAAACCCCAACCCTTATAATCATTGTCTTCGTCTACTCTTAACCTATATGACCTTTAACCCTTAAACCAATAACCCATATAACCTATAACACCTAGCAGCAGGTGAGTGTGGAGGGTGGGGGGGAAATAGTAGCAGGTGAGTGTGGAGGTCTGAAAGGGGTCAAGTGCCTCGACAAAAGTGAGAGTCCCGAAACCCCTAGATTTAGGGAGGGAGTAACTAGCGGAGGTGAGAATACCATCGAGGAGGAGGAGAAGGGGCAGTGAAGGGAGGCCAGAATGAATCCGATAAAAGACTCCCCACCTATAGAAAAAGAAGTAGACTCATAAATAAAAGGTGGAGCAAGGGACACCAAAGTAGAAAGAGAAGTATCCAAGGAAGACATACCCGATAAAGTGTGTTCTCGTCAGAGGAGGTAGTCCAAGGAAGGTGAGGAGAGAGGGCTTGCAACTGAGTGTCTTGTCTACCCCGAGCCCTGCAAGAATCCATCGGTCGAGCCTAATACCACTGAGTGACAATCTCCCATGTTCGTCTGAGCCTGACTACTGTGTTCCCCCACGCCCGGTTGAAAACCCCATTTCTTGTGCAGGGGAGAGGTGGAGGTGATCATCCCTCTCTTATGCCCTTATTTTCCCTTGGATATGAGTGGAAATTTGGCCACTCTGTGCCCATAGACGTGGCATCTATGACACTGGAATGGAATACCCTTGTAGTCTAGGGTTTGTACTAAATCCCTAGTGGTTGATTCAATGAGTAGCTCCTGGTATAGACCCAAACACAGATTGATCTGCACCAGTATACGAGCCACGGTCATGATCCCAATGACTTCGAAGGACATATCTACCTCAATGTAGCTTCCTAGAAGATTACCAATTGCTTCAAAGTGATGGGAATTCCAATATTGCATCGGGAGATCCGGGAGTCTAACCCAAATGGGTTCCTCATCTATTGGCTCTCACTTGGCATCAAAATTGTGTGGCCACCATTTGAGGAGATTTAGGGTTGCTTCTATGGACCAAAACTTCTTAAGAACCCATTCACCCTCAGTTTTGGAAGAAAAATAAAAGAAAACCATCCCCTGGTGAGGAGTCTGATATGGGGCATCTGAGAGAGCTCAGGAAGCTAGTATTTGTGAACCCAACTTTTGAGCTATGTCAGGCCTAGATTTTTTCCTCGGACCCTGCCCACTAGAGCTCTTTCTGAAAAATCTAGAACCCTGTCCATAGCCACATCCTCCCTAAAGGCAAGTCTCCCAGCCCCCAATTTTTTCTTTACGCACCTAATAATTTTTGTCGATCGACCTTCCGAGATTTTTTGGGTGTTGTGTGGATATGCCCCATTTTGTGAGGAGGGGTGTTCTTCTTGTTCTTGAAGGGGATGTCTAGCTGAGAAGGGGAAATTCCAATGCCTCCATCCAACCCAAGGGTCGTCGTTTAGTTCTGGTTATAGCAGGATCAGTCGTAACCCCAATTTGTGGCTCAAATATCTGGGGATAAAGAAGGTCCATAAAAGCATCAATAAATCCCGAGGAATTCTCCCCCACTGAAAAACCAATAATACCACCGTAAACACTTGGTGGTTTGGAGAAGTAAGGGTTTTTCCCACCCCAAACTTCGGGGAAATTTGATGTAACCACTGAAGACAACTATTGATCAATAGTGGAAGGTGTTATAAGACAGTCCACCTCCAGGAATCCTGATCCTCTGGAAACCTCACAGTGAGGCTGTAAACTAGCGTTATCCCCCATCCTAGAGGTCCCAAAGACTAATAAGGAGAATGGACCACCTATTCTCTGAAAAAACCTATTAGAAATATGTGAAAAGGATAGGTGCCTTGTGATAGCCGAGGAAAGGGTTCCTCATCTAGTAGTGTCAGTTGTGTGTTAACCCTCACCAAGCCCTAACAATGTGATGAATAAATCCTGAGTGTTAGTTGTTTGTGCAGTCCTAGAGCTATCCTGTCAAACCTTGAAGTAACCTTCACCGCCATTGTTGAACAACCTCGGAACTCCAAATTCTCATAAATGGCAGTTCCAATTAATTTCTTCATACATGCACATGTTACTCCCACTGCATCATCATCCTCCCTATTCAATTTCCAAATATTCTAGTAAACTTGGCTTCTTACTTGGATCTTCTTATCAATATTAAGTTTTCCATTGATTTAATTTGGAGACAAGCAAGTGAGAGTGATGGTTCAACCTGTAGCACGTATAATGCTTAAAGTTCATAATTCATAATCCCTATTGTTTGTTACCCTTAACCCATATAACATTTAACCCTTATAACACCTAGCACATAACTCCTATAACATGTAACCCCTAACCCTTGTAAAAACTATAACCCCTAATCCTTAAAATGATTAAACCCTATAAACTTAAACCACTAACTCTTATAACTTATAAGATTCTAACTTCCATAACCTTATAATCCTTAACCATTATAGCATTGACCCCACCTGATTCCCAACACCTATAAAATCTATAGAAATTTATCTCTATTATCCCTTACATATCCAACCCCTATCACACCCAACCCATGTAATATTAGGAAATCTTTACCCTAGTGACTATTAACCCATATAACCCTTAACCTATAACCTATGAACTTATAAGACTTAAACCCTATCATGATTATCCCTTAACTCTTATAATCCTTATTGCATGTAATCATTATAACACATAATGGATTTAACTACTATTAGGCCCACTTAGGTTGTACTCCTATGACCATTAACAAGTATACCCACTATAACCATTAAAACATATAGCTCCTAACCCCTATAATGAACATTTATCATAATCACTATCACCACTAACAAATTTAATTCCTAACCTCTATAATTCCTCACCTCTATTAGTATGTACATGTTTCTAAAGTGTGTGCATGTTCTATAATGCATGTGCTTTATTTTAAATTAAATATTTGGGCTTCTCACCTCACCAACTCGTTTGCATACTTAGTTACTTGGGATTTAGATTACATGGTTTCTTGGGATTTAGATTCTACACACCTTTAAATATATTCAAAGTTCAATTAATGTCTCTTGTTACTGTAGGGTTATAAATCCTCATGATCCCAATTCCCATATGTCTCCAACCTTGTGATATAATGATCGTTGGGTGACAACTGTCATGAAGGGTGACGACTAAGACTAGGGACAACTTTCAATTCAAGGTGAGGAATGACCAGGCCCACATCAAGTGAAGGAAGAAAATTAAGAAGGTACATGTGTGGTCCCATTCCATGTCAACAACAATGCATCCATTCACTAGGAACAAATCGATGACTCCACTAAATTAGGGTTTATGGTTTACATGATGAATTGATGATGGAATAAAGTGGGCGAGTGAGTCAAATTTGAGTCCATAAACCCTCCCATATCATTAAGTCATGCAAATAGTCTATCCATGTCAAATTTCAATGCATTTAGAAACGGTTTGAACAAATTTCAACATTGGCCCCATTCACAGGTCATTGTTGCCCGTGTCTAGTCCTATTACAATTTCCTTGTAAAATTTGTATAAGATATTTGGAGAATGATAATTTTGAAGGTGCTAGGCCTATTCCTACACACCATGGCAAGATCACCTCTCATTGACAGAGTGTATTGATCCCTTTTAGTTTTGGGTTGTTAGTTTTTTCAATTGCACACACCTTTCAATCTAGTCAAAGTTCAATTAATGTCTCTTGTTACTGTAGGGTTATAAAGACTCATGATCCCAATGCCCATATGCCTCTAACCTTGTCATATAGTGATTATTGGGTGGAAACTGTCATGAAGGGTGACGACTAAGACTAGGGGCAACTTTCAATTCAAGGCGAGGAATGACCAGGCCCACTTCAAGTGAAGGAAGAAAATTAAGAAGGTACATGTGTTGTCCCATTCCAGGTCAACAAAAACACATCCATTCATTGGGAACAAATCGATGACTCCACTATATTAGGTTTTATGGTTTACATGATGAATTGATGATGGAATCTGGTTTAGAATCAATATTGGTGAAAGGCTCATTTCTATCAACATCATCATCAACGTCATTTTTGCTACTATAGTTATCGATATCGTCAATGAGATCGTCATCTCCTACATTTGGATGATCAACTTCTTCAACTTCTTCGTCTAACACATCGAATACATGAGCCAGTTGTTCCTGATATGCATAATCATGATTTTCTTCCTCATTATTATCGTCACCCTCGGCTACATGATTATACTTTACTGCTTTTCCTCTTGGATCATATCTAACAACGTATGACCAACCTGCTTTTCCAAGTAACTCTAATTAAAATACTTTCTCACATTGACTTGGAAGAACATAAGGCTTTGTACCTGGTTCAAATGCCCTTGTATTAACCATGGTAAATCCATTATCATGCTCAATAACAGTTCTTTCAGGATCACGTTCATGCATCCGTAGGCTGTACCATTTAACCTCAAACAAAACTATTTTAAAGGATTAAAATCACACTCAATTATATCCTCCAAATGGCCATAGTACCTATTCTCAGTTTCTTCTGGATTTCTGTCACTTATAGAGGAAATGTTGGTGACCTTAAACACTGCAGTTATCCCACAATCCGAGGTTTTCATCTTATTATCCAACATTTTGATACGAAATTTACGACCATTACACCACATATCCTTGTGATGTTTCAACTGCAACATGGACAACAAGTAAAAAATACATTTCCAATTAATAATCCTCATATAGGACTTACTAAATATATATTTCAAGAATTAAACAAACCAAATACATTGAAAAGTTGGGAAAAAACTAGGAAAATGTGGGTAAAAAATTTAACTTGCCTGTTTATCGTTTAAACCAAAGGCTAAATAAAATTCCCTTGATGTAAGATCAGGAAATTGATCTCGATCACAATGCGTTGTTTTAATCATCTTACTCACCCCTTCCCATGATAAGCTACTGAAGTATTCTTCAGTATATTCTATCCAATGCTCCATCCAATAAACATTGTTTGCAATGTATAAATGTAAAGCATTCCACTCTCGAGAAACTATATGATAGCATAACAATTTATTGTCATTAATTAGCTATTGTTAATAAAGGAATAATTTAATAAATGTGTAATATATTAAATCTACATCAACATCTAATAATTACCTTTCACAATCCTCATTTTACCTTTCCCCAATAGAACCTCCCCTTCAAATTTGTTGATGGAGTCGAGATGCCAAATGTGAGGCACATTCATATTTTCTTCTAATTTAGGTAAATATTGACTAATATACACCATGCATTGATATACCATATATCCCTCAACCATATAACCCTTCATACGTTCTCTTTGTCTAACAAAATCCTTTAGTGACTTCAACTGCCTCTCCACCATGCACATCGACCTTGTGTGTACTGGTCCACATAATTCAATCTCC
Source organism: Picea sitchensis (assembly GCA_010110895.2). Lineage (NCBI taxonomy): Eukaryota > Viridiplantae > Streptophyta > Pinopsida > Pinales > Pinaceae > Picea > Picea sitchensis. The sequence goes on along the minus strand of SNQJ01S0128438.1, from coordinate 2,115 downwards.
TCAACTTGGTGTATGAGGTAGTGTTCTTGTGCATTGAAAAATGATGGAGGTAGATACTGTTGCATTTGACACATTAGTCGGGGAATTTCTCTCTTCCAATACCTTATATATTCTTTATGGATTTCTTTTGATAATAGCCACCTATAAATGTCGATGCAATAAAATAATATCAAGGCATACATAAATTTGCAGATAAAAGATAATATGTCAATAAGTTCCACTACAAATCACATAAGAAGTACATTTTCCTTATAAAACAATGCTTACCTCATGTATTTGCCAAGTACATAAATAATTTGTTTTATATTGTTGTCAAAGTCATCTGGGAGAGATAAAGGTAGAACATACTTTAACAAAAAACAAATAATTATTATTTGTTTCCAAAAAATGCATACCAATAAGAAAATATATTATAACCTACTAATTACCTTAATGAATGTATGCCAGTCATGTGTTTTAACCCCACCAAAATCACCTTTTTTAGTTAAGATATTTTGTATGTTCGACGGAAACCCCGTCGGAAACCTAATTTTTTGAATGACCTCTTTTACAATATTGCTCTGTTACTCCGTCAATAACCAAGGAAGACTAGTATTATGTTCACAAACATCACTATTATAATTAATAATAACACTTTGCAATGTGTGATTAGCTTCCTGGATGTCACAACAAATCTTTCCAATTCTCTCTTTGTTAGTCCTTCCATCTAATATTCACCATAAAAATTCGGTTATGTTATTCCCGATATGCATTGTATGAAACAAATGAACTATTTCTAGGTTCTCTAAGTATGGCAATCTACTGAATTGCATCGGGTAACTTTTCATTCCTCATGGAAGTCCATTCGTGCCTTAACGACATTCATGAAACATCAACAAATTGAAATGCACACTAATTAATGGGACAAATTGAAATTAATACAAATGAAATTAACCAAATATTTATATAATATGTCATACATAAATAATTTGCGTACCTTGACGATTTCTAATGTATTCCAACTTCCATAGGCGAGGTGTCATTATTCGTGGTTTTTTTTCGCTTTCTTCTTTACCATTGAAATTTGCTTTGTTTGTAGTTCGATAACTATGGTTCTTAGGCAGAAAGTGCTTATACTCATTAAACACTTCCTTTCCTAAACTCCTTGAACGACGATATTTTATCCTCAGACCACAAACTGGGCATGCAAATTTACCCTTTGTTTGAAGACCTACAAGATATATGAATTAATGTAGCGTCAAATTAGAGCTACAATTTAAAACAATGCATGATTTTTTCAATAAATATATATAATATTAAATCACAAAATAAAGTAACAATATACCACAAAAATGTGTTAACCTGGGAGCATCATGAATTGTCCATGATAGTATTCCATGGAATTGAAATCGTTTTTGCTCTATTGGTCTAGAGATGTCATACATAGTAACACTAACCCATAACTTCAACAACTCATCGATAAGAGACTCAATATATATGTTCATATCTTTAACCTGGTACCTACCTAATTGGTTCAACATACTGCGTGATTAATTATACTTATCTAGATGTCTTTATATATAAAAGAAATAATTACCATGCACGAAACAAAGAAATGAAATATCTTGTCATACTTTAAAGCAAATAAAAGATAATTAAATACCTGGAACAATCATTGCCAACGTTGTGTGCTCTCTCTTGATCGACATCCAAGGAGGAAGGTTATTGTTTATAACAAAAATAGGCCACATTGAGTACATAGAACAAATATCTCCAAATGTATTGACACCATCAGTTGCCAATGAAAGTCTAACATTAAGAGGATCTTATTTAAAAATTGGCCACTTTTCTTTGATGTAGTTCAATGCAAAACCATCTGCAGACATTCGAAGAACATCATCTCAACTTTTGTTCTTTGCATGGAAATCCATAAACTGTGCTATACTTTGGCACCTGAACAACCGCTGGAAATGTGGAATTATCATAATATAACGAAGAACTTTGCGAGGCACCTTCTTTGACGCTTTATCGGTTCGATATCTACTTATTTGACATTGTGGGCATTCATTTTCTAATGCATATTGTCCATAATATATGATATGATCATTAGGACATGCATCAATAGCCTGATAGTCC